>APFE031282779.1:0-18617 GCA_000404065.3 Pinus taeda | reverse complement strand
ATCATTCACCTGGCGACTCTAAATCATTTTCGAGATCAAATCCAAAGACTCCACTAGAGGATGATCCCGACCAGCAAAAACATGAAAGGACAACATGGACAGATCAGGTATTCAAGTTGGAATTTCATCCAAGACATTTTGTTCTTTGTCATAAATTATTTCTTCTCTTTTCCCAAGAATGTCAAGAAGGCTTTGCAAAGTATATTTTATTTGAGAAGAGATCCTCGGCCTGCAGATGATTCTTTCCCTTTGAAGATTGTGAATACCAAAAATTTTCATACCTTTGAGCTTGATCAAGACCTTTCTTCTAAATTTTGTGATGACCATATTCAAATTGATGAGCCCCAAGAGACCAAGACTGATTATATACCTGTTGTACATACCCCTACACCTTGTAAAATTCCAGATCGGTATAAACCTCTTGTTTTACCTTCTGTTCTCCATGCTTTCCCCAAAAACTATGATCTATACTTGCCGAGGTTCGATGGTGAAAGTAAGAATGTCAACACTGAGCAACATGTGCAGAATTTTGAGTCTTTTCTAGATCTTTTTGAAGTTGATGCAGAAGATGTCAGTATAAGGCTTTTTTCTCTTTCTTTGCAAGGCAAAGTGAAGAGTTGGTTCAAAGCCCTGCCTGATGAGAGCGTCACAGATTTCCAGAAGTTTGTCAAAGTTTTCCTTGACATGTGGATGATCGGACATAATCCTTTCCTTATTATAGAAGAGTATAATCAGCTGAAAAAAATGCCATGGGAGACAGTACAACAATTTTCTGCCAGATTTAACCAAGTTTATTATTCGATGCCAGTTGATATAATACCTTCTCCTAGATCTACTCTCTTGCACTACTGGAGTGCCTTTGATTCGGAAATGGAGTTTCAGCTGAGAGAAAAGGATATTGCAATACTTCACAAGATGCAGAACAAGGCAGTGAATGTATAGGCTCATTTGATGATCTTGAGGGCAAGGTTGAAGGAAGAAGAAAAGAAGAATATTTCAGAGAAGCTGACACTTTTAGAGGAAAAGCTTGATCTTTTCGTAACTGCAGTAGAAGAGATGGTGCGGAAAATGACTGCAAAAAATGAAAGTAACATTCAAGAACAAGCGGCTGACGGGAAAAATTTTGTTTCTGATCCCAGTTGTCATAGTGCTTGTTTTATAGATCATTGTGAAAAAGAGAGAGCTGTTGATATGATGTGTATGTTTGATGATGAATTGCCTTAGTTTGATCATTATGATGATGATTATGTTCTCCAAAAAGAAGCTAATCTTGCAAACGAATCAGTAGCTAGTTTGTGCGAGGAGGAAGTTCACTTTCAGCGGCTTGAATACAGTGATCAACCGATGCATATCAGTGATGACAATGATGAGGAAAGTTCATCAAAGTTTGAAGTAAGTGAATGATCTTTGGCTTTTTGTTTTGATTTGTTTCAGTTCATCAGAGATAACTACCATGCAATCAGAAATAAAATATTAACAAGTCATGATTTGAATCATCTTAAGAGGAATGAAAATTTTGTTCAAGACTTCTCATATTTAGATTTGCAACCCCCGAAAGCCATTGATTTTCAAGTTGCAGCTGAAGACTTGGAAGTGGACACACATGATTTAATGATTCAAGGTGACTCTGTACCATTCTGTTTTGAATCATTTCAGTTTTTGAAGGGTAGATTGCATAGTAAATCTTCAAATGAACAGCCTATAACAAAACATCAATCTCTTAGTGTTAATGTTGAGGATGAGATAGATAAAAAAATTATTGAGTAGCCTGTAGCATCAGATTTGCAGCCACCAAATGAAATTGAAGGGCAGATTACAGATGAAGGTGTGGAAGATGAAATACATGATTTGATGATGCAGGAAGATTATATACCCTTGTGTTTCGAAGCATTTCAGTTTATAAGGAAGAATCTTTGTAAAATCTCTCAAGAAAGCGATGAAAAACTAGAAGGATGTCATACGTTTTCAATGGATACATTACAACAGTCTTCTCAAGTTTTTGATGATCTTATTGCACGTGTGTTGGATGATGTTTGCTGTAAAAGTTTTCCTTCATTAGCTAACCATGTGCTGGAAAAGAATATTGATGATAATCTTCTTCAAAGGTCACCTTCATTCTCTTGTTTAACAGATTTTTCATTACAAAGCCCTCATGAAGGTTTGCAGTCATATGAGGAGATTGATGAAGGAGACTTTTGTTCTATTTGTAATCAGCAACCGAGTTTGGTTTTTCATGAATTTCAGGATCCTTTTGATAGCTTGCTGCAATCACCAAAGCAACACAGCACAGATGTGAGGGAAGTCTTGATATCTAGCTATGAAGATTACTTGCACCAGAGCTATGTTTATGAAGATCCTTTCGCATTATTCTTGCAGTTATCCAGTCAATTTGTGCTTTGCAAGTTTATCAGCAGTCAGCTTGAGTTCAAATTTCCATGGGAGTTGCCTTTCGATTCTTTCCTTTTCCTGTGCATCAGACAGCATGTGGGAAGAAATCAAACAGTAGCCAGGATGCTTACATGGTTACACTGGTTGTTCCATTTCACTTGATCAGGTGATGAATGGAAAAATTATAGTAGGTTGTATTGAATAAGCTTCATATTGAGCATATTTCCAGCTTGTCGGTTGTGTTTAAGTATCAAGTCAGTTCTTAGTTGAGTGAGATTCAATTTGTGTCATCAAGTCATCAGTTTTCATTCATGCATTTCAGATTGAGTTTTTGACTCCATTGCCCAATGGATAAGGCGCTAGTCTGCTCTCCCAAAGATCTTCCATTCTTGCACCTCCAAGGAGTTACCATCCCCATTGGAGCCAATGTTAGTGTCAGTCTTTGTAGCCTTCCTCCAGTGATCAAACATGCTCTTACAAGTGATTTTAAGGTGTTAAAATCAAATTTTGTCATTTCAGTGAGTCTTCAAGCAAAATTTGGTCACTAGGCATTAGGTCTAGGGTTTGCTTTCACTCCTTTCAAAGTTGCCCAAATTTCGGTCAATATCACCATTCAGCTGAGTCTATCATCATTCATAAGGTTTTTATCATCATTTCAGGTTCCATTGGGTCATTTTACACCTTTTTCATGCCTCAGTTGTGCCTAGGCAAGGTTCATTTCCCTCTCCTAGGGTTTTGAAGGCAATTTCTCTTGAATGGTCAAATCATTAGCAAAACTTGTGTCTTGATGTTCATACACTTTCCCCTATCATTAATGTACCTTATTAAACACTTCCCATCACTGAGATCCTCCAAATTCCTCATTTTTGCACAAACCCTAGTTTCTTGCCACAACTTGGCAATTTTCTAGGCTAGGCCTGTGTTTTGCCCTTTTGGACCCCTTCCCCTCACTCGATCTCTGATATTCCACTTTCCCCTACTTCCTAACATCCCTCCCTACTTCCAAAAATTTCCCCAAGAATTTAGAAGCCCCTTATCCCCTTCATTTCGCTTCATTTCGACAAAATCCTTTGTTTCACACATCGTGATAAGTTTCACTCAAAAGATGTTCCAGAGCAATCAAAGATGAATTTTTAGAAACTGAGAGAGGTTTTTGTCCAAAGTAGGCCAAGGAAGAAAAACCTCCCTCCCGTTTTACACAGGTGTCACGGTTTAGAGAAATGTCAAAACTACAATCGCCTCAGGAGAATTGATGCACCTCTGAAGTGACCTTGGGAAAATCAAGTTTTATCCTAGCTTGGTTGGCCAAATAACTTTGTTGATGAGTCAAAGGATAAATAGACAGAACGGGCTTTCGAATGAACTATCATGAGCTCAATTTGGAGTTGAGGAAGGCATTCAAAAGTTGACTGCAACAACACTCTTCCTTGAGGCAGCCTCATTTGTCAAATTTTGACCAGTCTTGGGAGATTTGATTTTTGACAAATCCAATTAACTCCAAATTGAAAAATTTTAGTTGGGTTGGAAATTACACTCAAATACCTTTCTAACGAGCTATCCTGCGCCCAATTTCAACACCGGGAAGGCCTCCAAATGCCTCCTACAAAATGAACTATGTAGCACGTGACGCATTGGGTGCGCGCGGCGCACTAGGCTCCATTGGCCAATGTAAATTTGCATGCGCGCGATGCATTGGGCCAGAACTTAGAATTTTTGATTGCTCTTCAAAATTCAAATTCTCTCAATCTCCTTTGTCCCATATAAGTTTAAATCATCTTGCTATTGTCTTTGGTCAGTGTATGGAGTTGTTTGAAGATCGGTTGTAAGAGTATGAATGTTGAAAAACACAAACCCTACTCTCTTGTAAAGAAATGCCTCTTTAGGGTTTGAATTTGAAGTTTTAGAGTTTGAATTTAGTGCCAAAACATTCCATATCTCCCTATTTCCCACTGTTCCTCCCACATTTTCCATTTGAAACAAAAGCACCAAATCCTCACTCTTCATCTCATTCAAGCCAACACAGATTTTGCAACATCATGGAGGTGGACATCGATACATTATATGACCAAGACAGAGATTGCACCACTGAACTGCATACACCAGGAGGACACTAAAGCGTTGTGAAACACCTGATCCTCTCCGGATTTTGTCCAAGGCTTCATTGGCTAGGCATGATACATGATGGACGATCTTTGTTCCGACTTTGAGCAAATTCAGAGAAATTTTTGTCATTTTGAAAAATTTTGGCCTAAAAATAGGTTTTTCAGCGCAACACGTAGTGCGTCGACGCGCGCGCTTATGATTGAGACACTTACTAGAGGAAAACTTTATAGTTTTAGATTTTTCATGGTAAGTTATGCATGCTCTAGTACGGCCAAGGCATTTCATCAAGTTCTGGATGATCAAAAGGGCCAAAAACACCATGAAAATCACCTTTCTGCCACCTTTTGCACCAGCAGGAAGTACTTCTGGGAGAATGACATTTTGAAGGGGCAAATGAGCTCCAAATTGGGACATTCCACTTGGGATGGATAGGAGACATCTAGGGCTTTTGAACCAGCTATTGTGAGCTTGATTTTGATGTCGGGAAGTGCCCCAAAAGTAGGTGGAAAAGCGTACGACGCATAGAGCTCAGGCGCGCGACGCATAGAGATTTTTGGTCAAATTTTCACCTTCTAGCTCAGAATTTCGGCCTGTTATGACCAGTTTCACCTCTTGATGTGATTTTGACCCAGCTTGATGTAATTTGATGTACATGATGTAATTTTGGCACTTATTTACCTATTCTAGATGATTCATTCACAAAATAGCAAAAATTTAATGTAATGAATCAGTTTCCCTTCTTTTATAGATAGGTTGTTTGGATGCCTAGTTTTCAGTGTTGTATTATGATACATATGTTGTACTTGATGGCAACCCACTCATCTCAGATGATAAATTATAGTGCAGAAAAGTTCACGGAATTTATGCAGAGAAAAGGTTTATTTCATGTGGAGAAACGTCACGGAATTTTATGCAAATAAAGTTTTATATAAGTTTATTTCATGTGGAGAAAAGTTTCACGTTATTTTAGTAGAGAAAGGTTTTTTCATGTGGAGAAAAGTTCATGAATTTTATGTAGAGAAAAGTTTATTTCATTGGAGAAAAGTTCACACACTTTCAATGGTTGGTTCATGGTATTAGTCCAACATTTTTTGATTTCCTATGGTTTTGGTCCGTGGTATTGCATCCAAAAGTGTTGACCCCAAGTATTGGGTTCATGGTATTGTGTTATTATGGTTTTGGCCTGTGGTATTGGTCCATGATTTGAGGAAGAGCTTGCCTATATAAAGCAAAGGAGATCATTTGCTTGGGTATGCTTTTGGGTTGAATATCTTAAGATCTGAAATATTGGGTTATTGTTTCAAAAGCTGGATCTATATGAAAGTGAAGTGGAAAGCGAATCTATGAGGGGTGATCTCTCGAGCGCTGCAGCTGCAGAAGTGCGGAGGCGCCACAGAAGGCGAAGTGCGGAGATGCCACAGAGGCGCCACAAAAGGCGCAGTGCGGAGATGCCACAGAGGCGCCACAGAAGGCGCAGTGTGGAGATGCCATAGAGGCGCCACAAAAGGCGCAGTGCAGAGACGCCACAGAGGCGCCATAGAAGGCGCAGTGCGAAGACGCCACAGAGTAGCCACAGAAGGCGCAGTGCGGAGACGCCACAGAAGGCGCAGTGCGGAGATGCCACAAAGGTGCCACAGAAGGTGCAGTGCGGAGGCACCACAGAAGGCACAGTGCAGAGGCGCCACAGAAGGCGCAGTGCAAAGGTGCCACAGAAGGCGCAGTGCGGAGATGCCACAGAGGTGCCACAGAAGGCACAGTGCAGAGGCGCCTCAGAAGGCGCAATGCGAAGGCGCCACAGAAGGCGCAGTGCGGAGACGCCACAAAGGCGCCACAGAAGGCGCAATGCGGAGGCGCCACAGGAGACGCCATAAAGGTGCCACCGAAGGCGCAGTGCAGAGGCGCCACAGAAGGAGCAACTGCGGAGGTGCACGGTGCCACAGAAGGCGCAACTGCAGAGGTTCGCGGTGCCACAGAAGGTGCAGCTACGGAGGTGCATGGCGCCAAAGAAGGTGAAGTGCGTAGCGACGCAGGCCAGAGAAAAGGAAATTGCGTATCTGTCTTAAGATATTTTGTTGATAAGGTGTTCTGGGTTTAGTTTACTGTTATTGTGAATCTGGTTATCTGGGTGACTTACTGGTACTTGATGATCATTTGATGTTTATGGATCCAGTTTGATAATTTATGAAAAGTGGTCCTTGAAAGAAAAGAAGTAGGGGGTTGTAGCTCCCTTCCAGGAGAGACTGGAAAACGAGAGAGAGTTGTAGCTCTCTGCAGGTTGCAGCCTGCGTACTGGTAAAGGACTGCACCAGTACAAGACCATTGTAAAAAGGAGTTTCTAATTTGAAAGAAGATAGAGACATATTGCAGCAGGTGGTTTTCACCCACATTGGGTTTCCACCTTATATCTGGTGTTCTTTGATGTGACTGTCTGTTTTTCTTGTTCATGCTCATTGTTTTATGGTACTGATATGCAAAAATAATTCAAAGTATAAATAAGGAAGAATTGTTAAAAGGACTAGATAATACTGATTCACCCCCCCTCTCTGTATTATTTTCAACAATTACAAACTTGTAATATGATCTGGAAAGGCGCATAAGAAGGAAGACGAAATCCTGTCAGTCGATTCCAATCAAAGGAAGTGACTAGACTACTTGGAGGGGGTGTCGTAGAAACGAGAGAGTTACCCCCTTGAGTCACAAGAGTGGGAGGATTTTCCTCTTGTCTTGATAGAACAGGAGTATTGCCTCCAAGCTCATTGGAATCTAAAGAAATGAAAAGAACCTGAGTGGTATCATACTCACTCTCTATGGGAAAGGTACGATTAATTGAAGGTGAAATCTGGTCAAGTGTTTCCTCAACCTATTGATTTGGGTCAGGTATTGAATCATAGGATTCACTTTCAGAGAGAGTGGGTTTGACCGACAGTTGATTTTGGTTAGTCAATTTATCAAATAGTGAAGGATTAAGGGAGAGTCTCCTATAACCATATGGAAGTCGGTGTGGAGAAGCAGGATGGTTATCCAACACTTTTTTTTGCTTCATCCAGATAGGGACAAATGTGAATGGGGTGATTCCCTTCACATAACCTATAGGGAAGCTTAACTCTACCCTTCTTTCCATGAACTTTACTACCACTAGTTGATGGTGTGTCACCAGCATGATCTCGAGAAGTTGATGGCACAGGATGATGTGAACGAGAAGACCATTCTTCTAAGATTTGAGGAATATTAGGACAATTCGGAAGAAGATGGTCTCCTGCACAAAGTTTGCATGGATATCGAACTTTGTGAGGCTTGATGGATGATTTCTTATTATATATTTCATTCAAAGAAATGGTTGCTTGGTTTCCCCTTTTCTGAAATTTCTTCTTCTTCTTCTTCTTCCCTTTCTTCTTCTTCTTAGCCACCTGGTTACTAGTACCAATACTTTCACTAGGTGAAGAGGAAGAAGGGGAGGAAGAAACAATCAAGGAAAAAGGCAAAGGGTCAACTTTAGGATCGACTAGAGGTTGATTTTTTCCAATTGGGGGAGTACTCGATTGCATAGAAATCACAACATTTTTAACCAAGGAGGTTGAAAACAACCATACTGGAAAGCCAATGGTAAGTCTCAGAAGGGACAATGTAGCCAAATAAGGAGCATCGATATTTTTTAAAGGAGAAAATGGACTAGGATTCCCATCAAAAGGAATTCCTTGATTGGTGGACTCCGAATGTGTTGCCATATGTTTCAACCTAATATAAACTAAGGAGTGAGCGTGGAGGATGTTATCCGTGTCAATTAATTTTATTTTAATCAAAGTAACATAACAAAACAAAGGAGGGATAATCTAGGCAAAAGCTTTACCAAGCAACTATGGACTACAGAATACCTCATGGAAAACCATGAAGTACGGGTAGGAAATCTCCCTGAATGCTATGTTCTGTGTGTCACAGTGCACAAGGTGTTGGGCTGCTAATTTGTCAATATTATTATCAATTTTTGACACCTAGTTCAACCATTTCTACCATTCTTTATCACTTCATTTATCATAATTTATTATATAGTTCCATTTTATAATTATTTATGCTCTTATGGATAAATACTATTTTTCTCAAGGAATTCAGACTTCTGTGATCCATAATCTTGTTCAAGAGAATAATTTTGGAAAAATCACATAACAAATCATTTGTCGACGCGTTTCGAACCAACCAATGTGGTTCATGATCAGGACAAGTTGAAGATCCGATCTGAGCAATGAGTTAAATAAATTGATGATTATTATGCATGATTTTACCAATGATGGTTTACTAATGGATTTGTTGTAACATCACTCATGATTTTAGCCTCCAAGATCTTTTCTAGATTGCAAATTCAATCTCCAACTCATAATTAAATATTCCAATTCAGAAATTTGTTGGAATAAGAAGTGATGGTTTTGCATTGGACATTTTGGACAAATGAAGGAGAATCTGGAAAATCTAAAACATGGGTTTTGTCCAGAACGTACTGAGTTAGTGTTGCAACTAGCAATTTTCTAAAATTCGGTTTGTATTAAGAGAAACAGAAGGTTATTTGAAGATGATTTTCTCAGATTTACTGTTGCATCCGTTTTCCAAATTCTTCCAGTTGCAATACCAAATTCGACTTGTTCTTGTTGAATGTTGATGGAAAGATATTTCAAATATGACCTTGTTGATCAATTTGTTTTGTAAAATCCAAATTTGTAATAGAAATCATTTTGTAATCAGATTTGTTGTAACTCCTCTTCACTCTCTGTACATTTAAATGAAAACATAGTTCATAGAGAGGGAGGTAAGATGGGGGTAAGATGGAGGATAATATGGAGAGAACCTTTTCACCATTTACTTCGGTTGTAATTTTAATATACAAAGAATTATTCTAAAATACATTGTGTTGTAATGACATTTGGATCTAATGAATAATACATAATTCGTGTTGTTGTTCATTGGAGATATTCTAAAGTAGTTAAGATGTATTCGTTGGAAGCTTGGGCCCAGTCGCTGGTGGACTTCACTGCTATTTCATGTTTTGTATTTTTACTTTTCCTTTGCTGCAAGTTTAATTATTTTGTTTTACAGTTTTATCGTTGATTTACTTTCATCGGTGTGGATTTCGTGTATTCATTTCATTAATTCTCAATTTTTTCAATTGATTTCATTTCCCTAACCCCTCTAACATCCTTGGGTTATTGTACACCCCTCCAACATCCTTCGGCCAATTTTCTCTAATCATTTCTTGGTAATTGAAATTCAGAGTGTTATTGATTAGATCAGGTGCTTTATTTCTATGCAGTAGTTTAGATTTAGCTGAAAGAGCTCTGTTATTGCTACGGTGCACTCAGTTGATGTAATTGCAATTAGAATCTCTTGATTAAGATTGAATTTGGCTTAGATTAAGATTTAATTTTGATGCCTGAATATGTTAATTTCCTTGAAATTACAAGCATGATATTTATATTTTGATCCATTTACTCTTGTATTGAATTTAATAAATTATCTTAAGGAATTACTCTCTATAGATATAACAATTTCCATCACTTGCACATATTGTGTACACTCTTGAAACAAAAGACTTACCTAGGTTGATAATTAATGTGAGGAAATTAGGAGTTCTAAAAGACACCTTATATGCACCCAACATTTTGGCATTGTTGCCGGGGAGAGCATTGTTATTTCACAGAAGTGATGTATGTTTGATATTTGTTGCTGGGAAAGAATTGGGTATTAAAAACGAAAGGTAAGAACCAGCGTATGAGTAAGTAAAGTGCTTGCTCCCTTGCCTGCTTTTCAGTGCAATTGCATAGGAATTGAAGTAGAAATAAAAGTTTGATGTTTTTTTGCTGCGAAAGAACTGGGTATTAAAAATGGAAGGTAAGAGCCTACGTATGAGTAAGTAAAGTGCTTGCTCCTATGCCCACTTTTAAGAAAAATTGCATAGTAATTAAAGTAGAAATAAATGTTTGAATTTTTGTGTGAATGGCTAAGAAAAAAAGAAAAGGTAGAAATTTTGGAAAACAAATATCATGATTTCACTTAAGTGGTGATGTAAGCACCACCCATTTCAATAACCAATTGATAGGAACATTTGAAGGAGGAGCCTCAAAGAAACACATGAAGAACATCTTCTATTATGTTAATAAATGGCTCACATTTCTACTTTTGAATTCCCTATCAAAGATCTAGGAGGAGTGACACAAATGCACATAATTCCCCCATCTTCTCTACCAAATTTTCATGGTTTGGAAAATGAAGACCTAGATACATTTTTATTTGAGTTTGAATTACTTTGTAGAGGATATGATTATTATACTAATGATCAAAGGTTGAAAGTGTTCCCTCTTACTCTAAAAGGAGCAGCTCTCTGATGGTTCATGAGCCTTCGTGGGAACTACATCCAATCATGGGAGGACATGAAGAACGTATTCTTGAAGAAGTACCAAGACTATTGCAAGGTCTATGAAGATATTTTCAATATGATACAAGGGGAAGATGAAAGCTTAGAGGACTATGTAGAGCGATTTCATTACAACCTTCAAAAATCAAAGCATAAGCATTTGAAAAAAAGAGATTTTAAAAACACTCCATCTTAAAGGAATCAAAGATAAATTTTTAGAACTCTTAAATTTGATAGGAAAGGGTGATGTTTTTCAGTTATCATATGATGATGTTTGTGAATTGTACATAATGTATTTAACAGGAATCTCCAAGGCTGGTATGAATTCTAGAGAATTTTCTTCTTTCTTTTCCAAATCTACTACAAGAACAGGAGACATAAGAATTGAAATCAATGATTTATTTGAACATTTTAAAATTGATTTTATTAGCTCTCTGAATTCAAATTGGATGTTTTGCAGGTTCAGAAAAATCAAGAAATTGAAGTGTTTTCCCCTCATTACTGAAAGGATCATCCCATAGATAGTTGTTCTTCCTTATCTAGGACGAAAGCATCATATCAAAGCGATGGGGAAGCTGCAACAAAGTCAAAACCATGGAAATCGTGGCCTACATGTATGGTTCAAAACACTTCCTCTCCATTTTCTTACTTGCGTAATCCATTATAGAATACTCATGTGCTAGGGCAACCATGTCAATCTCAATATAACCACCACCAATCTTGTCTACAAGTTTGGCATGGTTCATCTTATGATTGCATGACTACTCTCCCTCATCTCGTAGCACAAACATATCCTCTATATTCTCCACCAGCTCTTCCACAGCATCTTGCTTGCCTATCAACATCATCCACTCAACCCAATCAACTATATCATCAAAATGCTCCATTCCCTACATAATTTTCTACTCAACTCATTCCACACCCTCACCATAATAAACCAGCACAAAATGCTTACAGTGTTGAATTAAAAAATTTACCTACCCATCCGACCCATTCTATCTCACATGCGCCATTGGAGAAAACTTACAATGAGATTCAGAATGTTTCAAATCCAAAAATTGTAGAAGTTATGGAAGAAAATGAGGTTTCTTCTGGACTGCATCAACAAGTCATTTTAAAAGCTCAAGAACTTGATGATATGATGGCTATGGGAAATCAAGAAAATAAAGGATATATTGAAGATTGGTTTCACTCCATCATTTTCTTGCAGCATCACTCCATACATCAACAATTTTTGACACCATATTTTCAAGGGAAGTTGACTTCTCATATCCTAATATTTATTAACATACATTTTTCAAATTTGGGTATGTGCATACTTGAAGCCTTATTTTGAAAATGGCTCTACTGGAAGTATTCTTATATGTAATCATATTCATTTTTCAAATCAGAGTAGGCTAGTGTAAAAATAAAATAAATAAATAAAGACATAAATAAATACATTTTGTTTTTATGTAAAAATAATTGTTTTTGTTGCAACACGCTATGGAAATCTACATTGGTGATAAATGTTTTAATTAATTTGTGTATGTAGATGAATTATAATGGAGATAATAGCTTTACAAACACTCATATTCATTTTTATCACCGATTTGAAAAATTCTTGAATATCATATTTTTTTGGCTTGTGGGCTTGATGAAATTTCTAAAAACACATTCGGGACAATTATGTTTTGAGGGACCAAAAGGGAATATTTTTAAAACATTTTTCTATCCTAGTTATACATTTATGTCTACTTTCCAAACCAATTTGAATCACTCAATTTGGATTTGAAACGAAAAAGTTATAACCAAAAGATTGACATGGTGCCTAGTAGGCAGTGCAAGAATATAGTTAGGACAATCCATTTTTTGAGGCCTAAATCACCATATTTTGAAAACTTATTTCTACTGTGTATTTCAATATGAATCTAGTTTGCAAGGAAATTTGAATCACTCATTTTCGATATCGTATGAGAAAGTGATGGCCAAAATACTGACTGTCTATCATAAATTGGCACTCTTAAAACTCTGTTTTTCTAGTTGTTCACTTGTGTATTTGACCCATCAATTCTTTTTGTTTTCAAATTTTTTTTTTGGGAGATAAATAAATGAACCTATGCTCATTTTCAATTTGAATCAGCTCAATCCATCATCAAACAAAAAATTTATGCTTAAGATATCCATTGTTGGCCTAAGATGGGTAATCGAAAATGACTCCGTTATGCAAGTTGTTCTAAGTAAAATTGACATATAATATCACTGAATTTTTAAATATTGTTTATATTTGTAATATATCCTTTAAGTATCTCTCATTTTTCTTTGGAATCACTCAAATCAGACCAAAAGCAAAGAAGTTATGCTTAAAACATTTCACATTAGCATGATTGGTCACTGCTCTCCTGCACGTAATAAATTAATTTTACTTTGTTATTTTTTCCATGGATTTTTTTTACAGAGTAACTACTTGTTATTTTTTTGAATAATTCTTGGATTAGGGGAGTCTTATCACCTCTCTTTCTCCATGATTTAATGTTTTATTGCAGGTAGACATTCGTTTTCTTGTAGGTCCTAGGAGAATAAATAAGATCAATTTATGAATGAACAATTCTTGAAAGAAATTTTAAACAAGGGCATTTCATCCAATTCATTACTTAATGGATTCATAGCAAAAAAAATGGAGAATTGATTTCCATTTGAAGATTCATGTCACTACTGCCAAACCATTTTTCCAAGAGATCATTTTTTTCCATTGACAAATTGATATTCCCTTATGAAATAACATCATAGCTGTTGTAACTTAATTAGTTTATTTATTTACTATTTTTAAATAAAGTGTTGTTTCTTTTTTTATTTCTCTTATGTTTTTGTGTTTCAGGTGTTGCTTCCTTCAAAATTGTAGTTTTCACTCCGTTGGCGATGGAACAACACTTTTCTGCGTTTTTGTTGTTCCAACCTTGGAACAACACTTTTCTCTGTTTGTATGTTGTTCCAACCTTGGAACAACACTTTTTTCATTTTTTCTATTCCCAATTTGGAACAAGGATTTTTCATTTTTGTTCTTCCCACTTTGGAATAACACTTTTTCATTTTTGTTGTTCCCATTTTGGAACAACACTTTTTCATTTTTGTTGTTCCCACTTCGAAAAAACATTTTCCGTTTTTACTATTCCCACTTTGGAACAACACTTTTTCATTTTTGTTGTTTCCACTTTTTAAAAACACTTTTTCATTTTTACAGTTCCCACTTTGGAACAACATTTTTTCTCGTTTTTGCTGTTCCCACTTTGGAAGAACACTTTTTCATTTTTCTTGTTCCCACTTTGGAACAACACTTTTTTCAATTTTTTTGTTCCCACTTTGGAACAACACTTTTTCGTTTTTGTTGTTCCCACTTTCAAGCCGCACTTTTTGGTTTTTGCTATTCCCACTTTGGAACAACACTTTTTCGTTTTTACTGTTCCCACTTTGGAACAACACTTTTTCATTTTTGTTGATCCCTCTTTGGAAAAACACTTTTTCATCTTTTTTGTTCCCACTTTGGAATAACACTTTTTCACTTTTGTTGTTCCCACTTTGGAACAACACTTTTTCATTTTTGCTGTTCCCACTTTGGAACAACACTTTTTCATTTTTGCTTTTTGTTGTTCCCACTTTAGAACAACGCTTTTTCGTCTTTGCTGTTCCCACTTCGGAACAACATTTTTTCGTTTTTGTTCCCACTTTGGAACAACACTTTTTCGTCTTTGCTATTCCCACTTTGGAACAACACTTTTTCGTCTTTGTTGTTCCCACTTCAGAACAACATTTTTTCATTTTTGTTGTTCCCACTTCGGAAACACTTTTTAATTTTTAGTGTTCCCACTTTGGAACAACACTTTTTTTATTTTTGTTGTTCCCACTTCAGAACAACACTTTTTCGTTTTTGTTGTTTCTACTTTAGAACAACACTTTTTCCTTTTTGCCGCTCCAACTTTGGAACAACACATTTTGTTGTTTGTTGTTCAAAATTTTGAACACCACCTTCTTCCTTTTAGTGTGTTTTGCTATTCCCACTTTTGAATAGCCATTGTTCCATATTTGGAATAACATTTTTGCTTCTTGTGAAGTTGTGTGTTTTCTGAACAACACCCTTTTCCTTGTATTATTTTGCTATTGAACAACACCTCCTTCCTCTTGTGGGATTATTCCTAGCTTATCTCAGCCCCATTTTTCTTTTATTCTTCATTTTGTTTTCTTTTCATGGCATGAATTACAATTCAATCAATTGAACAACACTTTTTACGTTTCTGTAGGAATAATTGTGATTTCTCTTTACTGTTTCATTGCCAATCATTTTTCTTTCTCTTTTATGTTTTGAATAGAAAAACCATTTGGTTGGATTTGTGCTTAAGATAAAGAAAAACAGTAATATTAATACCATTATGACTTATAAAACTTTTTGATGGTCATCTATATTCTGAAGCTAGCATGGTGCACCTATATAATGACTAATTGACTACCTTCTCTTTGGACACATCATAAAATGATTTATTATTCTAATACCATGCTAGTTTATCTTTTACACTTTCAAAAGGATAAATCTCTTTGATATGATGATATGGGGGAAAGCATAACCTTCATTGGCATTTTCTTTTACTTCTTATGCCATCCCTGACTCTTAAGGAGTAAATGAGCCTCCCTCTTGTTACAATAAAATCATAAAAATATAAAATTATGAAAATGTAACAAGCATTGCCTTAAAGAGAATAAGGGGTCTCATCACAAGCCAACCTACCATGATCATAAGGGTGTAACAGGTGACATCCCATTATGGCTACCACATCAAGGTAATAACCTTATTAATGGTTAAAACAGTCAGAAGGACAGGGGGCCTCATCACGAGCCAGCCTGATCACTTTGTTATATCCTAGTGAATGGCACTATGATTATCTGGTTACCATGCTAGCATAATGGTCTCTTTATTAAAAAAAAAAATAGAAAACCATCTACATACTAAATGGAGGACTTTGTCTCATTTTTGGGTTAAAAAGCAACCCTGTCGAGACTATGAATGCCTGCTGGCAGCAGTGGCTCTGCTTGTGGTATTGAAGTACTATGTTACACTTTCAAATACTCTCTATCATATTACTCCCTATGGATTCATTTCTAAAGGAGAATTTACCATTTGAACAGTGTTTCTAATTCAGTTAGCCAACATGCATGGTAAACTATATCTTTATAGGCATTATATCATTATTGTCCAATCACTCTACCACCAGTCATTAACATTTATCACCGGTCATGCTTTCGTCGTATTTTTCCACCTAAGGTAAATATATATTTACTTAATTATCTAAATCCCTATTTTATTTTACAGGCATTTCAAATCTTTTGACATGTACTGCTCTGATTGCTTTTGCTATATTTACGCCACTTTGATTGATTTTCTTGTTGCATTTGTGAATCCTCAATGTCCTTTCATTTTTTCCTATGCTTGATCGTCATGGACGCCCTTTTCGTATTTGAGGGGGGAAGATATGCATTATGGAATAACATGTGTAATAATTACCGAACTCCGCCATAACTTGCTAATTTGAAAAAATATTATTATTGAATTTATACAAAAAAAATTTCTTATTGATATTTTTGCATGCGACTTCTCTGTTGTTGTTCGAAACTAAAACTGTGGATTCAAGAAAATTATATACAGAGTACTGAATTGTTTATAGGAGAACAACAAGTATGGGGGGCAACTCTATTTGTAGCGAGTCCACATTATTGCAACTAACAAAAAAATCTCGAGCAACTCACAGACAGGATGTGCTTGCATGGCTTCCACCTTTTGCATCACTTTCACAATCATCTCAACCTACATCAGCTTCAACACATACCAGTCCATACATGTCAGTCCACATTTTTCCGAAGGTAAAACTTGAGGTAAAATAGCACAAGTTTTTGATTTATTAAAAGTTTAGGAGAATTTCATGAAAATCTATTGAGCATTATTTATCGTCATTCATTCCACATCTTTACCACTTCCCATTTTTTTAGAGACATAGAAACTTTCGGTTTGGGGGAGTGTTACTTTCATTCATTTATTTATTATGATCATGCCATCATCCACCGATCTCCTTATTCATTCTCCAAACCTCTCTTATTCCATGTTGTTTTACACCAAGCATAGATTTCAACCACAATTGTACCAACCACCTCAATTTGTTTTCTACTATTGCATGAGGGCATGGTAATTCTCCAGTCTTGCGGAGGAATTGCTACACATGATGGATGTGTTCTACTTTCCTTCTCATTTAAGCCATATAATTTCATTTTTATACAGTCCAGAAATTGACTTGTGTATATCTTTAAAGCTATGAACTGAATTCTTGTAATTTTTGGACGGAAAAGAGGTATCATTAAAATACACAAACCCAGAAAATTTCAAGTTAAATTAGTTTGTAAAATTTCAGAAATCATGTACTGTCACCTACAACCATTTTGCTTATATCTCATGATTCGTGCATCAAAATGATCTGATTTGTAGTTTTTTGGTTAATGAAGTTTGTCATTACTTATATCATATTTTGCTGCAACTTCATATACATATGGTTGAAAATCAATGTGAAAATTATTACGCCTTCATCAACACTGCTAAAATTGAATATTCATTATTTGAGGAGGAACTCATTTATTCCATCACTTTTATGACTTGGGATGAATATTTCTTATAGCTTGGTTAATACAGATGTTTTGGATTACTGAGGACATGCAACATATTCAGTTTGGGGGTATGTTGGGCTGCTAATTTGTCATTATTATTATTATCACTTTTTGACCCGTATTTCAGCCATTTCTACCATTCTTTATCATGTCATTTATCATAATTTATTATATAATTCCATTTTATAATTATTTATCTCTTATGGATAAATACTATTTTTCTCCTTTATTTTTAATAAATTCATGATTATTATGCACGATTTTACCAATGATGGTTTACTAATGTTGTAACATCACTTATGATTTTAGCCTCTAAAATCTTTTCTAGATTGCAAATTTGATCTCCAACTCACAATTAAATATTCCAACTCAGAAATTCGCTAGAATAAGAGACAGTTTTGTATTGGATGTTTCAGACAAATGAAGGAGGATCTGGAAAAACCAAAACATGGGTTTTGTCTAGAACATACCGAATTAGTTTTGCGATGAACAATTTTCCAAAATTCAGTATGTATTAAGAGAAACAAAAGGTTCTTCAAAGACAATTTTCTTAGATTTGTTGTTGCAGCTGTTTTCCAAATTCTTCCAGTTGCAATACCAAATTCGACTTGTTCTTATTGAATGTTGATGGAAAGATATTTCAGATATGATCTTGTTGATCAATTTGTTTTGTAAACTCCAAATATGTAACGAAAATAATTTTGTAATTAGATTTGTTGTAACTCCTCTTTGCTCTTTGTGTATTTAAATGAAAACAGGGATCACAGAGGGTGGGGTAAGATGGGGGTAAGATGGAGGATAATATGGAGAGAAATTTTTCACCGTTACTTCAGTTGTAATTTTAATATATAGAGCGTTATTCTAAAAGACATTGTGTTGTAATGACATTTGGATTTGATGAATAATACATAATTCATGTTGTTGTTCATTGGCGATATTCTGAAGTAGTTAAGCAGTATTCGCTGGTGGCTTGGTGATCCAGGTGGATATTGGTGGCCACTTGCCAAGTCCATCTGGACCCCCATCATTGTCTCTTTCAGCATTTTCAGTT
>APFE031282756.1:3525-13785 GCA_000404065.3 Pinus taeda | reverse complement strand
TTCTTTTGTTCTCATCATGAGTTTCCTTTACTACCCTTTCACCCTTAGTGACCCTTTCTTGTAGCAACTTATTCATATTTATCTTCAATTCTTCCATGTCTATTTTCAAATCTATGTTCAAATCATCCATCTTAGCTTCCACGTCATTCATCTTAGCTTCTACACCTTTCTTTAAACAATCCATCTTAGATTCTGTTCCTTTGTGTGCAAGTGACACTTGTTGCACTTGGTCTCGTAATTTTGATATATCATGTTGCATTTCTTCCTCTTCTTCATGAGTCATGCTAGATCTTTCAGGTCGCCTACTAGGTGTTTCCATTTTCTTTCTTCGGGGCATAAATTACTGATAATAATGCTTCACTATGCCCTTTGAATTCCTTCAAAATAATTTTTCAAACCAAGCTTAAGCAAACATTTAAAAAATATACACACAATTTTTCACTTTGTAGGAGCTCGATATTGCCTCTGATGTATCTCTCTAGATTTGGATCATCCAGTTCGGAAATTGTGACTTGCGGTAGCCCTCTATGTCCACTTTCCAATGCCACCAGTCTGACCCCAATTGGATTCTCCAATGAAGCGTTATGCCAAATCTCCCACAGTGACCTGATTATAGACTAATTCAGTAGAGCGAACTTGTACGACATTCCACGAGTCACTGTTTCGACCTCTGGCTCTGAAACATATATAGAAGAAACTATAGTTCGTCCTCTTTCTACACCTCTTTACGAAATTTCAATCCAATGCTCAAAGAAAAAGTTATGAAGATTTTCCCTAGGTCACCTGTTTGGAATGCAATTCAAGAGTCTGCGAAAAGACCAACTGCCTGAGATCATATCTCCACAATTATCTCGCAAAATGCTCTGAAATTTGGACCCAAGATTTAGCGCAATTTCTTCTCAAATGGGTTTTTTTTTCAAATTCTGAAATGTTGCAAAAAAAACGTTATAGCGAAAATGCCACGATGACCTGTTTGGAGCACCGAAACCCTAGAATCCAAAGCTCTGATACCAAATGTTATGAAACCAGCTCAAGAAAAGATAGAAAAGATGGATCAACACCTTAGAATTCAGCCTCTTCAAGGGGGAAACCTCCTTTACATTACATAAATGAACAATTCTTGGATGATTCAAATGAAAAACCTCCTCTCTATATATAGGATTCTAAGGGGTCATAGCATAATCAGAGCCTACATAACAATAATAATGTAAAGGCACAATAATAACAATAGTGGGCTTTTATGGGGCACAGTAGTAACAATATGGGCACTATATGGGTACATCAATATAATAAGTGGGTTGTACTAATAACAATAAGGGGTTACACTAGTAGTATAGGGGCCTAACAAATTGTTGCAGTGACTATGGGGGGAGCAGTGATAACTGTTGGAGTTGTTTCAGGTGGCTGGGAGGTCGACGCTCCCTGCTTGGCTTGCAATGCTTTCTCCAACTCTTGCTCTGTTTGAATTAGCCTTTGATTCATCCTCATTAACAAATCCATTACATCTTCTTCTACCTTTTCTTGTGCAAGCTCTGTTGTTTGTGGATGCATGGTGGTAGACAGCTTCAATTGCTTCCTAAGTGCAGCAATATCTTCCTCCTTCTTCTTTATCAGTGCTTTGATGCCCTTGGCATCCTTGGGATCATGTCCCAGCTCAATAATTATCTCTTCTAGGGTCTTTATTCTGTTGTCTTTGGCTAAAGAAGATATCTTTTCCAAATCCAATTGGGCAGATGTATTACTTAATGGCTCCTTCAATTGGTGGGCCAGAATTGCCTTGTCTGCCAATGTAGCATAGACCATTTCACCCATTTGTTTGTGTAATTCTATCTAGTCCATTGGGTGTATATCTTTGGAAAGGACTTCTAGATTGGTCCTTATGTAGTCAGCTGCAGACTGTGGTTGCTAAACCTTGGGCTTAAAATGAGTTAAGATCATTTTCTCCTCCTTAATGTCATATGCTGTCATTAATCTTTGTTGTTTGGAGGGTGTCATTTTGAGAAATTGATCATAAAGATGAATTCTCAATGACTCATTTTTGGCCTTAATCTCCATGAATGATTGTTTAATATCAGATCGTTTCTTACTTTACAACCTTGAAGAGGAAACTTCCATACCATGCTGCCTCTCCATTTCTTGCCTGTGAGAGCTGGTGGATGTCTGTTGGCTGATGGCCCTCTCTCCTCTTGTGCTTTCTGTGATTTCTTCAACAATGTCCTCTTCAGGTAGAGGATCTACCCTTTGTCTTTTGGCCTCTGGCTGTTCTGTTGATACACTTGCAGGTGTGGCCTCTTCTCTATCTCTTTTCTTACTTCTTTCCTCATTAAGAGGAGTCTGTAGTGCTGGTACTTCTGGTGCCTCTGTCTATAGTGAAGGGGCTTGCCCTTGACTGTGTTCTTTTGAGGTAGTTAGCTGGCCTGCCATTGTTTCTTGCTCTTTAACTACTATCTCCTTGCCCTTTGTTGTCCCTGCTGTTGGTGTAGTCCCTTCTTGGGCAGCTTGTTGTGAAGTTGTAGCAGTTGATGTGCCTTCCCCGGTTTGCTATGGTATTTTAAATGACACCTACCCAAAAGAATCTAAGTCAAGAGTTTTTTCTAGATTTTTCATAGTTTGTTCCATTTTCTCTTCCTCAGTGAGCTGTTCAACTAGTGTGCCCTCCACCCACTCATCTTGGTTGGCAAATCGTTCTATTTCAGGGATGCTGCAATGTTCATAGGGTGCTAGCCTATATTTTATCCTTCTTGCATTCAGAAAGCCGTTTGGGTCATAGGGTACCCACCAAAAGCTTCTTTTTAATCTGAGTGTTTGACCCAATATTTCATCAGCATCCTTCCATCCCTCTTTTTTGTTCATGACATAGGGGCCTAACTGGTCTCCCAGTTTCAACTGAGCCCTTTTCTTTGTGCTATGGAAATGAGTCAAATCTGAATTGATAAATTGCCTGAAGTATTCCAAGGCAAACAATCTCATTGGCACATATCTTGGCAGCCTGTAAGGGCATAGCTCACAACCATATATCCTGATAACAGTGTGATTCTGGTAAAATTACCAATCACCTATTTTATAGTTTTTGGAGAGCTGTAATATCTTTTGCATATCATATGATAGTATAGGAGGAGGAGTTCTCATCAGGAGAGAAGAGACTGGGTATACAAACATATCAATAAACTCACAGTAAGAGTAGGGAGAGTTGCGGACTTCATGAAAGATTGAGGTCCAAAAAATCACAGACCTTTTCTCCCATTTAGAGTCCAATTTTCTAATGGGGAATCGGAAACTATCTGGCTGATAATATAAGAACAGATGATAGATGCAGGATGAATACTTAAAGACTCCCTCCCTCTCTCGATTCAAGAATTGGTCATGTATCTTGTTGGCAATGAATTTGGCATAGTTGTATTTGACAGCAGGGGGCTGCCCTGGGGTAAATATAGACATTAAAAACAATATAGTTTCATCAATATGTTCACTTGCCTTAAACCCCAGAACATAAGATATCATATCAACTAGTAATCTACCCACTTCATTGAAAGATGCATAGTGAAAAGGAGGTGGCTTTAGGTTGGCGATCTGCTCTCACAAATATTTGGGCAATTCGAGTTATCTCTAAGTTGGAGAGTTTGGGACCTTCATCAAGCAAGAATTTCATAGTAAGAGGAAACTGAAGCTGAGTTGGTTTGAATTTTAGCATTTGATTTATGGAGTCAGGAGTTATATGAAAGAGGGTAGTTCTAGCTAGAGTTTTAACTGCACTTTGAGTTGGCTCATAGTTCTCATAGCAGAGGTGAATTATCTAAGGGAAAATATTGACAGAGGGGAGGTAGTATATGGGTAGATTTGATTCCCATATCCCATAAACATCATTTTGGCTTAGGTAACTGTTTCTAAGCTCACAAAATGCTTGCAGATGGTTTTGGTAGCCTACTAAGTCTTGAATTAGATAGTCTTTATCAGCTAAGGGCAGATGTTCTAATTCCTTGTGGGGTGCATTGAGAGGAGTGATATTCAAGGCTACTGGACCTTCCATAGCTCAATTCTGTTGCTTTTAAAATTGGAATTTTTTGGGTCTCTGTAAATAAAATAGGCAAAACAATAGTTCTGTGGATTTTCTCCAGGAATTTTAACTTGAATTTGGTTTTTTGGCTTGTATTTAGCTCTGTGGACAGAAATTAGATGGAGAGACAGAACTTGTGGGCTTCTTTGGCACAATGGGCGACAATTGTGGGAAAAAGGTAGTTTTCGGGGTTTCTACAAGAATTTGCAAGGCCGAACGAGCTCAATTTTAGCTCAGTGTGTGGATTAATGGTGAAAATTTGACAAGACAGAGGTTATGGTGGGTAACACATTGTCTTTTCTTCAAATTCTGGGTTCTGTGGGCAATTTTATAGCGAAAACTAATGAAAAATAGTGTTCAGGAGTAAATTTGTGTAAATACCTATTTTAACGGTGAAATGGTCGATTTGCAAGTGACAAGACGAGTCGGGGGGCCGAGCTATGGAGTAAAAACTGCTGGGTGGCAGACTGTATGGTTGATTCGCTGTTCCGGACGTAAATCAACATGCATAGGATGCATAGAGGAAACAAACACAAATGGGTAAAAATAACATTTTCACCTATTTTTAACCTAATTTTTGACTTTGGCGGGTTTTGGTGCCCTTTTCTCTGATGACGTCAGCATGACGTAATTTTTTCATGTAGTGGGGTATGGAAGATGACATGTCAGGTGACGCAGTACTGACGTGGGCAGATGACAGGGGCGTGACATGGAAGACAAACGGGCGGCATTGAGGGTGACATCATCAGATGACGTAGGCATGATGTCAGCGTGGAGGCGGTGGGGTAGTAAGCGGTATTCCCCACACCGCCTTTGGAGGGAAGTGGTATTGGAGGAGGGGGCTCCTAACACGCCGGGTGCCTGACACGCATCCTCAGTACCGAGGAAATACCGCCCATCCCCCAGATGGTATCATTTGACACTTAAGGGCTTCCGACATCGCTGACAGCCATTGGATCTGTCGACGATGATCGGATGGTCGACGGGTGATGGAGGTGGCGGCGGCTTATCTCTGCGGGACCTGCTGTAATATTTCTCGTTTTCTAATGTTTTGCGGGGTATATTGTGAACCTTGGTTGGATGGGGTTTGGGGATATAATATGCAGGTTTGGCTATTTATTTAGCCAGAAGCTAAACAAGTCCCAATGGGGCACGTGGAGGGTTGTTATTGGCCCAGGGTGGACCAATAACTCCCGACAAAAATTTAAAATATAGCTTATAGTTAGCCAAAGGTCGAGGTGTTAGATATTGAGGGATTTTGTGTATTTTTACATAGTAAGGGAGGGGAAATATTCACATAGGAGCTATATAATAGTGTTAGTAGGTTAATATGACTATGTGGAATGGACATGTATGGATAAAGGCTAAGTTTATAGAATAAAAACTTAGGCATGGGGGGGATGAAAGGATATCAAGTTATGAAGTTTAGGAAACTTGGCAAAATGGAATAGAAACATTTTACACAAGAAATGTGGCTTGTTTTACCTAGGTGAAAACACAGTTTCACTTAATTTTTTTCATGAAATGAAGTGGACTAAGGGCAGTGAGCAGATCTCATTGTTCTTGGGGGGATGTTAGTAAGTGTTTTTTGGAAAAATGAGGAGGGAAATTAGTCATGCTCCATTTAATTTTCAACCACCTTGCCATAGCACCTTTTGATATTTATGAGATGAAACCTATTGCAATAGGACCAAATTGCTAATAAGCCTACTTCTACAACATCAAAACTGCCTACCCAGCCTAGTACACCTAACATTTTTTCTTCATTTTCATTGGGTGCATTTGAACTAGCAAACCCTGATTCTTCTCTTTTCTTTTAGTTGCCCTCCTATCTAAGTCTACCCTTGTCTCTTCTAGGGCTTAGATTAAGCTGTTGAGTCCCTTTACTTCTCTACCTAACTACTTGTCTGCCAAGCTTGAACTGTTTGTACAGACCTTTATTCTCTATTCTAAGACAAGTAAATTCAAACATGATCTATCCAGGATTAGATTGTCTGGCTATTCATCAACTGTGGCAAGAGCCAACAACCTGTACATAGTGAAATTCTACAAAATATGGAACCTTTGCAGCATGGAAAGGATGAACATATTTGGCACTTCTCCTGTCAATCATGAAAAATGAAACCTATTGGTATAGGAAGCTAACATTTTCCACTCCCGTATTGGCACTTCCTGACTTCACCAAATCACTTGTGATTGAATGTGATGCTTCAGGTATGGTTATTGGGGTTGTCTTAATGTAGGAAGATCGACCCTTGGCCTTCACTAGCCAACAACTAAGTGGGACAAATTTGGGACAATCTACGTATGAGAAGGAGATGATGGCCATCTTACATGTAATGGATACATGGTGACCATACTTATTGGGTCGGCGTTTCCAAATCTACACAGACCATCAAAGCCTTAAATATTTTTTGGAGCAACGCCTATCCTCCGCATAACAAAATAAATGTCTAGCGAAAATCTTGGGATATGATTATTAGATAATTTACAAGAAAGGGCACGAAAATGTTGTAGCAGATGCTTTAACATGCCAATTTGAGGATGAAAGCACCCTGTTAGCAATCTGGATTGAAGAGGGTCGTAAAGAATAGTTTTCACATCCTTCACTCTCCCAACTCATTAATCAATTGCAAGCAAATCCAAATTCCACAGCGGGCTACTCTTGGCAAGATGAGATTCTTCGCTACAAGGACAATGTAGATATCACCAACATCCACCCTCAAAAGTCACAATTTGGTAGAGTTGCACTCATCTCCCACTGTAGGCCATTCAGGCTTTCAGAAGACTTATGCTTGCATTTGGCGTTCATTCTTTTGGACAGGCATGAAAAAGGACATTATTACTTTTGTAGCTGAACGTGATGGGTGTTAGCACCACAAAGGAGAAACAGTCAAATCCACAGGCACTTTACAACAATTGCCCATCCCTGCCTCAATCGTGACCTGATCTTCACCAGTAACTTTTGGCAGGAACTCTTCAAGCTACAAGGTACCCAACTCCAACTCAGTACTTCCTATCATCCCTAAACTGATGGTCAAAATGAAGTAGTCATCAAATGTATGGAGACCTACCTCAGGTGTTTCACTTTAGAAAAACAACATCTATGGGTGCAGTGGTTACCTCTAGCCGAATGGTGGTATAATACTAACTATCATGCAGCCACCAAGATGACTCCATATGAAGTAGTTTATGGTCAACTTCCCCCTTCACCTACTTCTTATATCCCGAGATGCTCTAAGTTACACGGAGTGAACCATGCAACCATGCTTGCCCACCTCAAAGACAATCTCTATCAAGCTCAAAATTGCATGAAGAAACAGGCAGATCAACATTGCTCAGAGCGCACATTCTAAGAAGGGGTTTAGGTATTCTTGAGGCTACAACCATATAAGAAAACATCACTCAAAGACAAGGGTTGTCAGAAATTATCTCCAAAATTCTACGAACCATATCAAATACTTTAGCGCATCGGAGACGTAGCCTACAAGCTAGCCTTGCCACTCACTGCAAAAATCCATATCGTCTTCCATGTCTCATGCCTCAAGAAATTGGTAGGAAACAATTGCAGAATTCAAACCAATCTACTGGAATTGGATGAAGAAAGTTCAATCTGGCTCCAACCTAAACAGGATCTTGACACGAGAGAATGGCACCTACGCAGTCGCACGATCAAGGAATTCCTCATCAAGTGGAAAGACACCTCTACAGAAGATGTGACCTACGAACTAGCCACTATTCTTCAGTAGTTTCCGCAACTTCAGCCTTGAGGAAAAGGCTATTTTTATAGGGGAAGGCATGTTAGGATCCAAACCTAACCCCCTTATTTATGTAATAGGGTTGATTCATAGTTATATTTAGTTAAAGAGTCAATAAATCCCATATTAATAATTGTAAGTGGTTGGCCCGCATTTAAAGAAGGGACCACAGTTAGTTGTAAATGAGCCATGGTATTAGATAGATGGTATTAATAAGAACCACGGTATTGCATGTATGAATCCTATATAAAGGATAAAGACTCCCCATTGAGGGCGTCATGTCTTATTTTGTAATCGAGCCCTGCTCTATTGGAGGTTTTCCCCTCGAAGAGGCAAGTGAACATTGCTTTCCTTTCTGAATAATAAAATACATGTTTTTATTTCTCAGTGTTCTGTGTTCTGGGTTATATTTATTCATATATTTGGTATTCTAGTATCTTCTCACACGTCAAGAGCATAACACGCATAATCTCAGTTAAGTTTATTGATCATTCAAATCCTTGGGTGTATTTCGATGGACCTGCTAATGAGAATTGCAGTGGATGGGGAGTCATCTTGTACCTAAATGAAAATCATTTTTTCAAAATGAGTTTGGTTTTGGGCATGGTACAAATAATTTTTCTAAACACTTAAGATTGAAGTTACTTATTTTGTTTGCATTAGAGAAGGGGTGTGGATAGCTACAGGTATACGGAGACTCAAAAATTTTCATTGACTGGTTCAATCGGACAACACAATGTCACACACACACACACACACACACACACACACTCATAAATCTATTGGAGGAAACTTTCACGATCAAATCCCATTTTGTTGACACCTCATGTTCACAAATTTACAAGGAGAGAAACAACATTTCTGATCAGCTTTCCAAAGAAGGGGTGCAACAGGATCTTGGCACATGGATGATTCATGAACATAATGGGATGGATTACTATCAGTATTATCACAATCCTTTTTTAGATCTTGGCATATAGACATATTAAGGTGGCTATAGGAAGTTTTTGAGACAACACTTTT
This sequence comes from Pinus taeda, assembly GCA_000404065.3. Classification (NCBI taxonomy): domain Eukaryota; kingdom Viridiplantae; phylum Streptophyta; class Pinopsida; order Pinales; family Pinaceae; genus Pinus; species Pinus taeda. The sequence continues at coordinate 4,950 of APFE031282756.1, read as the reverse complement.
TGATGACAATATGTGGCTACAAGAGATCTACTCATGTCACTTATTTTATGATTTCTTTTTTATATTATGTACATATTATCTAGCTCTGAACAAATGCATGAACATGCTCATATATATAGATAACAGTGATGAAAAATTTATGTGGGTGGTTTACTATACTGATAGATGTTTTTGCATGTCAGTAGGCACTTCAACATCTTTCATAATATATTGGCAGGATATGCTTGATAGCATCTACTACATGTAATTTTAATTTTACTCTTAATGGAAATTACGATTTTTCCTTTAGGGAAAAATATTTTGATCTATGTAAAGAAAAAAAGCTATTAGTTTTTCAAAATATATATATAATTAGAATCTACGTAGATAATTATTTATGCGTCTATAGTTTCATGCACAAAGGATTTGTCTATCCTATAGAAAAAATAATTTCAAATTTAGAGATATATGTACATTTTCTCAAAAGTTGATGTTTTGATGTATTTGTAGCCCAATTTACAAGGTTTTTTAAATTTGAACCTATATTCAAAGCAACCAATGCATCCTGCATGTAAGCTCCTCATTGAGAAAAAACAATTATTTAAAAAATCGTGTACACATTCCTAGCACTTAAAATGTGCACATGTTTCTCACAATAAGAACATGTTTTCTTGCTACTAGGAACACGTACATGTTATTTCTACTAGAAACATGTATGCATTCTTGTAACTAGGAACTTTAATACATGGGAAATGGTTGAAGTTGGGTTTGGAGGAGAGAGACAGGGGAGGGGAGAGAGAGAGAGAGAGAGAGAGAGAGAAGGGGGTGGGCTAGAATGAGTGAAAAATGAGGGGTAGAGAGATAGTTTTGGGAGACATAGGGAGGAAGAGAGAGACAACTTTGGATGGGGGTTATTTTGAAGGAGGGACTGAGGAAGGCCTTGGAGGGAAGCATAGAGAGAGAGAGAAAGGGAGAGGGAGGAGAGAGAGAGTGTGTGAGTGAGTAAGAGTGAGGGTAAAGAAAGAAAGAGGGAGATAGAGAGGAGGGGGAAAGGAGAGGAAGAGTGAGAGATAAAGATAGGATCAGGGGGGAAAGAGAATTAGAGAGAGAGAGAGAGAGAGAGAGAGAGAGAGAGAGAGAGTTGGAGGGGGGGTTGTTATGAAGGAGGGACTAAGAGAGGGAAGGAGGAAATGTGAAATATAGAAAAGGGGTTGGAGAGAGGGATGGATAGGGAAATAGACAAATGTTGGGGTAGGAGGGGATATAATGGGAGGGAGGGAAGATGAGGGGGAGAGTGAGAAGGACATAGGGAGGGAGATAGAGATAGAGTTGGAGGCGAAGGAAAAAGAGATATAGAATAATATCTACATACATACACACATAGAGGTGAAGGAAAAAGAGATATAGAAGAATATCTACATACGTACATACATACACACACACACA
>APFE031282749.1:103099-141965 GCA_000404065.3 Pinus taeda | reverse complement strand
AATAATCTTTTTTCCATACTAAATTAGAAAATACTCATAAATATAATAAACTCAAATATTAAAAAAAAATACATCCACCCACACTACCAATATAATTTAAATCTTAATAAATACAAAATAATAAATACTATATCCACTTAACCATATAAACAAATAGTTCCTCCCCTACTTTACCCACTCATAGTAACAAGAATAAATCAATGTAGAACTACCCAATGATAATGGTTTTATATGTAAGATATATTTCCCATCCCATGAGCTTATTTAATTTATATATATATTTTTGATATAGCTAAATTAATAATTTAAAATTATAATGGAATCTTCAACCGCGTTGTTTAAAAATTAAAAGCCAATTATTCACATCTCCACGATGTAAGATTCGCAGATGGTTTACATAAATCCACGGAAAACTCAAAGACACGATTAAAGTTTTGACCACATCAATATACCACAATGTCAGAATAAAAACTCAACTGGTTACTCAGTTGCAAAATCCCCGGCATGTTTCAGCTCCAATCATTTCTGATCGTCTCAAAATAAACAGTCAAACCCCCTCTCATTTCTTTTGCTATTCAAACCCCTCTCGGTATGTTCTTTTTATTTGGAATGTTATAAATTTGTTATACACTAGTCTGCTATTAGCATTTTGAAAATGGAGTATTTTCGTTGGAAAGAATTGCCACAGGATATACAGGAGAAAGTATTGGCACGACTCCCTCTCCCATGCATTGGTAGATTTCGCAGTGTGTGTAAAAAATGGAATAACCTGCTTTCATCCACAAGATTTGTAACAACTCTATGGGCCCAAACCCCTGCCCACAGAAACCCATGGCTCGTTGCCCTCTGTTGGCTCAATGTCGTTGAATTTTGTCCGTCATACAACTTCACCACGAAGACATGGGAGAAGCCCTTCTCATTTTCCTTCCTACGGGAGAAGGCAGCTGCTATAGCGGGGGGTTTTCGTGTCGGGCTTTGTCATATGTCATCAGCCGCAGGTCTATGTATAGTGGACCTAATGCCACTAGGTTTAAGAAGTGAAACATTGCCCATAGAAGAAAATTTTCTTTGCAACCCAATAACACGAACATTCCTGAAACTTCCGAATATCCCATCCAGGAAGAGCATAGTCATAATGGAAGGGGAGGGAAACACCTACAAAATTGTGGCGTTCAGTGAGTCGGGTGATGGCGGGCATATAGTGTCCATTTATGATCCCTCTCAAAAGATCTGGACAATGGTCGGACAACTGCCCAGCAATTTGAAATTAGCTGACGGAAGAATGGTTGCCTCCAAGAGTTCTGTCTATTCTTTGGTGTGTATGGAAAGCTACGGGTATGGCATTGTGGGCTTCAATATCGGAGATGGCACGTCCAATATAATACCGTTGCCGAAATTGATTGATACCAACCCTCAGTTTTTCGCCTGTCGAGGGCGGCTGCTACTTGTGGGATACGTCCACATCGACGGTCAAGTTGAAGTGCACGATGAGCATGAGTTCCAAGACGAGTCTGCAGAGCAGCTCCAGGACGAGTTCAGAGAGGAGCCGCAAGATGAACGTGCAGAGGACCTTCAAGATGAGTTTGCAGATGACCTCCAGGATAAGTCTGAGTTTGAAAATGAAGTTGAATATGAGTTCGAGGATGAAGCTAAATTTGACAATGAGTTCGCGGATGAGCTCCAGGAGCAGTTTCTTATTTGGGAATTACAGGAGAATATGGCTTCTTCCTCCAATTCCTCTCCCTCTTCATGCTGGAAGGAGATTGCAAAGATGCCTTCATCAGTTTGCAAGAAGCTGAGTAATAATATGATCACAAATTGGCTAGTCTATCTTGAGTGCGTAGGAGCAGGGGATTATGTGGTTTTTTCCATAGTTTCAAGAAATGAGATTTTCTATTATGATTTGAGCCAGCAGTTATGGGGATCTTTTCATTTCCAATCAGAGAGTGACCGTGCGAGTCTCTTTGCATTTGAACCAAGGCCCGATGTTAAGGTAGAGTAATCCTGACCCTAAAGGGATAGACTAGAATTGGTAGTCCTACTAATATGGCTGGATTGAGACTCGAGTTTTCTTAATTTTATTATACATTAGTCTTATGGATCGCGAGTTTGTGAATGTAGTGGTGCCGATTAGATTGTAAATTTAGAAAGATGGTTGTAAGGATTAGGGTTGTAGTTGTAAATTGCCTCTAAGGTGATAACATTGAATTTGTTTGGTTGTCCTTCAAGTTTAGCCCTTGTGTTGTTTGGAGTTAGTTAGTTTGTTTTGGGGTGTCTTTGAGGTGCATGTTGAAGACAAGTTAGTGTGTACTGTAATGGATTTGCTTCTTGTTAGAATAGTTTTGATATTTATTATTATGATATTGAGTATTTATGAAATACCAATTTTTGGGATGTCAACTTATATTGTAAGAATAAATGTTGGTTTAGTTGTTTGGCATTTTTTGTCATTGTAATTTTTTGCTGATAAGTGTTAAAGGTGGTTTATGTTAACAGTTGTTATTTAAGTTATATGTTAATTATTGTTCTAAGTTTTATTTAGAACTTCTTGTGGTGCATTTTCAAGATTGCACATAATGTGGTTTTCGTTAATATTTAGAGCTTCTTGTCATGCATTTTCAAGATTTCACATAATGTGGTTTTTGTTAATATGTATCAATGATTTTTTTTAAAACATTAATAGATTTAGTTAATTTGTGAAGGGTTATGGATTTGATGGTTCCATTATCTTGTGACTTCAATTCCATGTTATTTTTCATTATAATTCTTTTGGATGATGATCTTTATGAAAATTAAGTTTCATTGTTTGCATTGTTGAGTTTCACATTGGTTGCAGATAAATAATAAATGTTGCACTTAGATCAATTTCAATATCAACACAAATGTTTGTAATTGTATAGTGTTACTCAACTTTTTTGGGGAGGGAGAGATGGGAAGGGAGAGATAGGAAGGGAGAGATAGGTCTACATTACATTAGTCTAAGAAAAAAAAAATCAATATTTTTTAAAGGTAGGCCAGCTAATATTTTGTCCATATAAACGGATAGTTGGACAAAAAGCTTGCTTAATCATGAACAATCAATCTTCATCAGCTTGAGTTTTTCAATCTTGCTTGCTCTGTTAGCCAAGGCCAAATGAATGTCATCCTCAGGTGTGGAGTTTTGACCGTGGAGACAAAATAATCGAAACTATGAGATGACATACGTTTTTGTTTTAGGTGTAGGAAAGCATCAGTGTATGTAAATTTCCTATTTCAAAAAGTAGTATTTTTCAGATAGGTGTCTATGAAAAAATTGTTGTGTATGGAAATTACTTATGTGGTTTCTTCGATTATGTGTTCAAGCTCAAACTTCTTTCTAGCTTGCTTGGGGAGCACATGTAGTTACAATGGAATATAGGTTTTGAGTGTCCACAAAAATGTAAGAGTGACAAGGGTACGTCTTAACTTAGATGACAATTGAGGGCCTCCATAGGAAAATAATGAATAACATAATCTCATTGCTGAGAATCTCATTGCTGAGAGTGGCTCATTTGACACCGTAACGGTGGGTTCTAATAGAATCCAAACAGTAATTTCAAGGAATGCAAAAAACATCTAACAAATGATATTATAGTTTTTAAGAGGAGTACGTTGGAAATAATAATCCCAACCACTAGAATAAATAGCCTAACAGCAACGATACTTGTCAACTATACTCTATACTTGTCAGACTTATCTGACAGTAGTGATACTTGTAAGACCTATTTTTTGCAAGTTGCATCTCTATTCGAAGATGAAAGTAAGCCAGGCATGAACCATTCTGAAACACAACAAGGACTTTAAAGCAGTAAATGTACTTTGGTAAATAGATATGGGCAAGCATTTATTCAACAAATATTGTCCACACTCCAAAAACACTTGCGTGATTCTGATCACACTCAACAACAACATCATATTAATTTCGTTATGTCATGAATTAAGTGTAAAATTGTATGTTGAGTTATATATGAATGTGAAAATCATTTTGTAATGGGTTAGAGAATAAGAGGTTAGAGAGAAGGAGAGCCCAAGTCTCTGGGGAGAAAATGGTGGAGCAAATTTTGGTGGGCACGTGAAAACAAGAGTTACAGTATTTTAGTGTGTGTTATTCTTGTGAAATTTTATTTTTTACTTAGTGAATGACCCACAACCCCATGTGAATGTATTTTCATGTTTTAGAATATAATACTAAGTTTTTATTGTGTTGCTCCAAACCTACTTTGTCATTTTTTCCATGAGTAAATATTATTCATAAGTCTCTGAAATAGTTGTCCAAGCAAGCATGGGACACCCTCCACATAGCCTACCAAGGCATGGAAAAAGTCAACACAACAAAACTGCAAACTTTTAGGAGAGATTTTGAAACACTTTGTATGAACGAGTCTAAGAATTTAGACTCGTTTTTTACACATGTAAGTGGTCTGGTTACTCAAATCAAGTCTCATGGTGAGACACCTGAGGAAAAGAGAATAGTTGAAAATTTTTTCTAGCAAGGTTTAAGGCCATTGTTGTGGCCATAGAAGAGACAAAGTATCTCTCACAATTCCCAGTGGATGAGCTTAATGCATCATTGATTTCTCATGAACATACAGTGAATAGAGAAGCAAGCTCCTCATTGGAGCATGCCTTCAAGACACAAGTATCATTTGGTCAAGGTCGAGGCAGAGGAAGATCATATGCTAGAGGAAGAGGAAGAAGCCCACACAAAGGTGGACGAAGCAGCCCCTCAAGCTCAAATGGAAGAAGTAGCAATCAAAATCCAAGTCAAGGCCCAAGCCAAAATCAAGCACGAGGTCAGAGGTATGATAAATCTCAAGTTCAATGTCATTATGCAAATGAATGTAGAAAGAAGCAATATGATATTAGTAACAAACCAATTGTAAATTTCACAAAAGAAAACAGAACCATGTTAGCATGTGTTTAGCTTGTAATGTAACACAAGAAAAACAGAGTGATATATGGTATTTAGATTTAGGGTGTAGCAACCACACGACAAAAAACATATAAATGTTTTCTCATTTAGATGAAAGTGTGAAATTTGAAGTGACATTAAGGATCTCTATCATGGGAAAATGAAGAGTTAATATCCTAACAAAGAAGGGCAAGAAGAAATACATATTAGATGTTTATTTTGTCCTTGTTCTGAAACATAATCTCATGATCATTGGACAACTCATGCAGAAAGGCTACAATGTCTTCTTCAAAAATGATGTGTGCACAATTTTGGGTAGGCCTCCAAGTAGACAGTTGATTGCAAAGGTTCAGATGACAAACAATAGAATGTTTCCCCTAAAAATGATATCACATTTGAAGAAAGAAGGTTCACAAGCACAACTATCTATGAACTCACAAGAAGATGAAAGAAAAGAAGTAGTTGTCGCACAAGTAAACTTTCAAGCATAGGTAAAAGATGAAAACTAGTTATGGCACTTGAGGTTTGGACATCACAACTTTGGAGGTTTGAATTTGCTACATAAGAAAGACATGGTGAAGGGTTTACCACTCACAGAAAAACCAGACATCATATGTGAAGGATGTATCTTGCGCAAGAAATATAGAGAGACATTTCCAGCATGAAAGTTAGTAAGGGCAAAGGCACCTTTGGAAATTGTCCACTCATATTTATGTGGACCAATACAAACACTATCAATTGGTGGCAGCCACTATGTATTGACCTTCATAGAGGACTACATAAGGAAGACATGGGTCTTTCTCCTAAAACTGAAAAGTGAAGTCTTTGAACGCTTTCACCAATATAAGGCTCTTGTTGAAAAGCAAAGTGGACACTACATCAAAGTCCTTAGGACTGACAGAGGTGGAGAATACATCTCAAATGACTTCCTTCTATTTTGCAGGGAGCATGTAATTCACAAACAATTTACAACAAGATATACACTGCAACAAAATGGTGTGGCAGAAAGGAAGAATATGACCATTATGGAGATGGCAAGGAGTATGTTGAAGGCAAAAAAAATTTCAAATGACTATTGGGTTGAAATTCTCACTTGTGTAACATATATGTTGAATTGATGTCCAGCCAAAAGCGTCTAGAACATTGTTCTTGAAGAGGCATGGATTGGAAGAAAACAAAATGTTACTCAAATGAGAGTTATTGGATGTGTGGCGTATGCAAATGTCCTAGATGAGTTAAAGAAGAAGTTGGACAACAAGGGGGAGAAATGTATATTTGTTGGATACAATGATGAATCCAAGGCATACAAGCTCTACAATCCATCAACCAAGAAGGTCATAATCAACAGAGATGTGCAGTTCACAGAAGAAGAAGCCCATGAGGAAGCATGGGCTGGAAGTTTAGAGAAGACAATCAATGTCAAAGGATGTATACCACATGAGGATGGAGAGGAACTAACAACAACAAGTAATTCCTCAACACTGACTCCCTTTACTCCTATTCAAGTGCAACAAAGTAGGCAACAAGCAACACCATCAACAAATAATAGGATAGTTTCACACAGCCAAGCATGTGCTTCTACAAGCACACCTCGAAGCGCAACACCAAGTGACATGTCAAGCCCATCTTCAACAAGCACAAGAAGACCAAAATTCATAAATTTAAATGAAATTTATGAGCAAAATGAAGTTGATAGTAGCACAAGTCTAAATTCCTTATTTGCATTATTTTGTCATGTAGATGACCTAATCCACTTTGAAGATGCACTCAAAGAAGAAAAGTGGGTTGCGGCAATGGAGAAAGATATAAAAGCAATAGAAAGGAATGACACATGGGAGTTGGTGAGCCTTGTGAAAGGAAAACATGTCATTGGAGTGAAGTGGGTCTATAAGACCAAAAGCAACATTGAGGGAAAGATTGAAAGGCACAAAGAAAGGCTAGTTCTCAAAGGATACAAGCAACAACATGGAAGAGATTACGCGGAGACGTTCGCACCAGTCGTGCAGTTGGAGACATTGCACACAATTGTGGCAATTGCTGCGCAAAACAAATGGAGAGTGTATCAAATGGACATAAAATCAACATTCTTGAATGGAGTGCTGAAATAGGAAGTGTATGAGTGTATGTCACACAGCTGCTTGGTTACGAGATTGAAGGCCAAGAAGACAAAGTATATCAGTTGAGGAAAGCTCTTTATGGGTTGAAGCAAGCACCACACTCATGGTACAATAGGGTAGATACTTACTTGTTGGACAATGGTTTTGACAAAGGGTAGATAATTACTTGTTCGACAATGGTTTTGACAAATGTAAGGGTGAGCCTACTCTCTACATCAAAGAGAGCCAACGTAAGATTCTCATTGTTGTCTTATATGTAGATGATTTGATTTTTGCAAGCAATGATGATTTATTTCAAACAAGTCATGGAGAGTGAATTTGAAATGACTGACTTGGGATTGTTAAGATATTTTTTGGGCATCCAAGTGAAGAAAACAGAAAATGGCATTTTTTACTCTCAAGCAAAGTATGTGGCAGAAATTTTAAAGAGGTTTAAAATGTAGAACAGGTACGCACCAACTCCAATTGTCACTTAAAAATTAAACGCATTACATTTTCAATTAAAAAAAAATGTCACTTTCTTCATAAAAATAATGCAGTTCTAACCTCACGATCACAACCAAAGAAAGCATCCAAAGAGCGTAAATCCAGTGAAAATTGTTATTTTTCGTCAGGTTGGATATTGTCAAAGGTTCACCTTATATACTGGGATAGTGTAAAAGGTTTACCCTGATTAACATAGAAACAAGCCATGAAAACAAAAACGTGCACTGTCTCTACGGATTTCATTATTTCCAACTGCAATGATTGCAACGATAAAAATATATGTAGAGCTAGACATTAGGGTGCAATTACAGGAAATAAGGTAGAAAACATGGTCAACGATGCAATTATAGGATATAAGGTAGAAAACATTGTCAATGAGTTCCAGTGCGCCTTACCGAGTAAGGTGTATACATATAGCTTTCATCCCTTGAATTGAATAAAAGTCCAAGCAAAGAAAGTAAAATGAAACTCAAAATATGCCAGCATGAAGATGAACTTGAATATGAGTTCGAGGATGAAAATAAATTTGACAATGAGTTCGCGGATGAGCTCCAGAAGCAGTTTCTTATTTGGGAATTACAGGAGAATATGGTTCTTTCCTCCACTTCCTCTCCCTCTTCATGCTGGAAGGAGATTGCAAAGATGCCTTCATCAGTTTGCAAGAAGCTGAGTAGTAATATGATCACAAATTGGCTATGCTATCTTAACTGCGTAGGAGTAGGGGATTACGTGTTTTCTCGATAGTTTCAAGAAATGAGATTTTCTATTATGGTTTGAGCCAGTAGTTATGGGGATCTTTTCATTTCCAATCAGAGAGTGACCGTGCGAGTCTCTTTGCATTTGAACCAAGGCCCGATGTAAAGGTAGAGTAATCGTAACCCTAAAATGATATACTAGAATTGGTAGTCCGTCTAATATGGCTGGATTGAGACTTGAGAGTTTTCCTAGTTTTATTATACATTAGTCTTATGGATCGCTAGTTTGTGAATGTAGTGGTGCCAATTAACTTGTAAATTTAGAAAGATGGTTGTAAGGATTAGGGTTGTAGTTGTAAATTGCCTCTAAGGTGATAACATTGAATTTGTTTGGTTGTCCTTCAAGTTTATAACCTTTATGTTATAACCTTTATGTTATTTGGAGTTAGTTTGTGTTGTGGTGTTTTTGACGTGCATGTTGAAGACAAGTTAGAGTGTAATGAATGGTTTTGCCGGTGTTAGAATAGTGTTGTTAGAATAGTTTTGATATTTATTATTATGATGTTGAGTATTTATGAAATACTAATTTTTAGTGGGATGTCAATCTATATTGTAAGAATAAATGTTGGTTTAGTTGTTTGACATTTTTTGTTATTGTAATTTCTTGCTGATAAGTGTTAAAGGTGGTTTATGTTGACACAATTGTTATTTACATTATATGCTAATTATTATTTTAGGTTGTATTTAGAACTTCTTGTGGAGCATTTTCAAGATTGCACATAATGTGGTTTTCGTTAATATTTAGAGCTTCTTGTCGTGCATTTTCAAGATTTCACATAATGTGGTTTTTGTCAATATATATTAATGATTTTTTTGAAAATATTACTCGATTCAGTTAATTTGTGAAGGGTTATGGATTTGATGGTTCCATTATCTTGTGACTTCAATACCATGTTAATTTTCACTATAATTGTTTTTTATGATGATCGTTATGAAAATTAAGTTTCATAGTTTGCATTGTTGAGTTTCATATTGGTTGCAGATAAATAATAAATGTTTCACTTAGATCAATTACAATATGAGCACAAATGTTTGTAATTGTATAGTGTTACCCAAATTTTTGGGGGAAGGAGAGACGGGAAGGGAAAAACATGTTTACATTACATTCGTGTAAAAAAATTGAAAAAAAAAATTCAACCTTTTTTAAAAGTAGGCTAACTAATATTCCATCCATGTAAATGGATAGTTGGACAAAAAGCTTGCTCAGTCATGAACAATCAATCCTCAAGAGCTTGAGAGTTTCAATCTTGCTTGCTTTAATTGCCAGGGCAAGATGAATGTCATCGTAGGGGTGGAGTTTTGACCATGGAGACAACAGAATCGAAACTATGAGATGGCTTACATTTTTGTTTTAGGTGTAGGAAAGCACCACTGTATATAAATTTTGTATTTCAAAATGTAGTATGTAAATTTCATATTTCAAAAAGTAGTATTTTTGAGATAGGTGTCTATGAAAAATTTGTTGTCTATGGAAATTAGTTATGTGGTTTCTTCGATTACTTGTTCAAGCTCAGATTTCTTTTCTGGCTTGCTTGGGGAGCACATGTAGTTACAGTGGAATATAGGTTTTGAGTGTCCACAAAAATCTAAGAGTGACAAGGGTACATCTTAACTTAGGGCCTCCATAGGAAAATAATGAATAATATAATCTCACTGCTGAGAGTGGCTCTATTGACACCATAACCCTGGCTTCTAATAGAATCCAAACCCTAATTTCAAAGAATGCAAAAAACATTAAACAAATGATATTACAATTTTTAAGAGGAGTATGTTGGAAATAATAATCCCAACCACCGAAAGAAACAACCTGACAACAACAATACTTGTCAGAATATCTGACAACAACCATACTTCTCAAACATATTTTTTGAAGGTTGGTTGCGTCTCTGTTTAAAGATGGAATGATTGAAGCCATGCGTGAACCATTCTGAAATGCAGCAAAAAATTTAAAGTAGTCAATGTACATTGGTAAATATATATGGGCAAGCATTTATTCTGCGAATATTGCCCACACTCCAGAAACACATGCGTGATTCTGATCACACTCAACAACAACATCATATTAATTTCGCTCTGTCATGAATTAAATGTAAAATTGTATGTTGAGTTATATATGAATGTAAAAGTCATTTTGTAATGGGTTAGAGAGAAAGAGAGCCCAAGTCTCTAGAGAGAAAATGGTGGAGCAAATTTTGGTGGGCACGTGAAAACAACAGTTACATACTGTGTTATTAGTGTGAAATTTTAGTTTTTACTTAGTAAATGAGCCGCACCCTCATGTGAATGCATTTTCATGTTTAGAATATAATACTAAGTTTTTATTGTGTTAGCTCCAAACCTACTTTGTCATTTTTGTGTGATTAAATATTATTTATAAGTCTTTGAAATAGCTTCGCTGTGTGTGAAATCCAAGTATGTGAAATAGCTTCATGAAAATCAGCTCAGCTTTGGCTAAGTCAAAGATCGGCCCCTTTTAGAAAATTAAATTTACTAAATATTTCTAACATGGTATCAGAGCGGACAAGTGTTTTTACTAATAGTGAAAATTAGATTGTTTTTTAGCATATTTACGAGAAAGTTTTTTTTACCCTCAGAAATTGCAACATGAAGCACAAGCTTGACTAATCCTCAAATACCTCACTTTAATGGCAAAAATTATGATTATTGGGCTATTACAATGAATGCCTTGTTTTTTTCTCAAGACATTTGAGATTTGATGGAGAATGGTTTTCAAGAACTAGTAGATGCAACATCATACAATGCCTTATCTCAACAAGAAATGATTTGTTAAGGGACAACAAGAAGAAGGATTCAAAAGCCTTGTTTTATATTTTACAAGCAGTTCATGAAACTATTTTCCTAAGGGTTGCAGCAGCAATGAAGTCCAAGCAAGTATGGGACACCCTCTAGACAACCTACAAAGGCATGGAAAAAGTCAAGACAACAAAGATGGAAATGTTGAGGAGAGATTTCGAAACAATTTGTATGAAAGAGTATGAGCATATAGACTCATTTTTTACACATGTAAGTGGGTTGGTTACTCAAATTAGGTCTCATGGTGAGACACAAAATAGTTGAAAAAGTTTTGAGAAGTTTGTCAGCAAGGTTTAAAGCCATTGTTGTGGCCATAAAAGAGATAAAGGATCTCTCACAGTTCTCAGTGGATGAGCTTAATGCATTATTGATTTCTCATGAACATAGATTGAATAGAGAAGAAAGCTCCTAATTGGAGCATGCCTTCAAGACACAAGTATCATTTAGTCAAGGTTGAGGCAGAGGAAGATCATATGCTAGAGGAAGAGGAAGAAGCCCACACAGAGGTGGATGAAGCATCCCTTCAAGCTCAAATGGAAGAGACAACAATCAAAATCCAAGTCAAGGCCTCAGTGAAAATCAAACACGAGGTCAGAGGTATGATAAATCTCAAGTTCAATGTCATTATGCAAATGAGTGTAGAAAGAAGCAATATGACATTAGTAACAAACAAAGTGTAAATTTCGCAAGAGAAAATCATAACCATGATAGCATGTGTTTAGCTTGTAATGTAGCACAAGAAAAAGAAAGTGATATATGGTATCTAGACTCAGGTTGCAGCAACCACATGATAGGAAACATAGAAATGTGTTATGATCTAGATGAAAGTGTGAAATTTGAACTAACATTAGGGACTGATAGCAAAGTCTCTGTCATGAGAAAAGGAAGTGTTAATATCCTAACAAAGAAGGGAGAGAAGAAATACATCACATATGTTTACTTTGTCCCCATTCTGAAACATAATTTCATGAGCGTTGGACAACTCATGTAGAAAGGCTACAATGTCTTCTTCAAAAATGATGTGTGCACAATTTTGGATAAGCCTCCAAGTAGATAGTTGATTGCAAAGGTTCAGATGACAAACAATAGAATGTTTCCCCTAAAAATAATATCAGATTTGCAAAAAGAAGGTGCACAAGCACAACTATTTATGAACTCACAAGAAGATGGAAGAAAAGAAGAAGTTGTCACACAAGTAAGCTTTCAAACAGAGGTAAAAGATGAAAACTAGTTATGACACTTGAAATTTGGACATCTCAACTTTGGAGGTTTGAATTTGCTGCATAAGAAAGACATGGTGAAGGGTTTACCACTCATAGAAAAACCAAACAACATATGTGAAGGATGTATCTTGGGTAAGAAATATAGAGAGAAATTTCTAACAGGAAAGTTAGTGAGGGAAAAGGCACCTTTGGAAGTTGTCCACTCATATCTATGTGGACCAATGCACACACCATCAATTGGTGGCAGCCACTATGTATTGACCTTCATAGATGACTACACAAGGAAGACATGGGTCTTTCTCCTAAAACAAAAAAGTGAAGCATTTGAATGCTTTAGCGAATATAAGGCTCTTGTTTAAAAACAAAGTGGACACTACATCAAAGTCCTTAGGACTAATAGAGGTGGAGAATACATCTCAAATGACTTCCTTCGATTTTGTAGGGAGCATGGAATTCACAAGAAATTTATAAAAAGATATACACAGTAGAAAAATGGTGTGGCAGAAAGGAACAACATGACCATTATGGAGATGGCAAGGAGTATGACCAAGGCAAATCATTTTCCAAATGACTATTGGGCTAAAGCTGTCACTTGTGCAACATTTATCTTAAATAGATGTCCAACCAAAAGTGTCCAGAACATTGTTCCTGAAGAGGCACGGAGTGGAAGAAAACAAAATGTCACTCACATGAGAATTGTTGGATGTGTGGCGTATGAAAATGTCCCAGATGAGTTAAAGAAGAAGTTGGACAACAAAGGGGAGAAATGTATATTTTTTGGATACAATGATGAATCCAAGGCATACAAGCTCTACAGTCCATCAATCAAGAAGGTCATAATCAACAAAGATATGCAGATCATAGAAGAGGAAGCATGGCATGGAAGTTTAGAGAAGACAATCAATGTCAAAGCATGTATATCACATGAGGACAGAGAGGAACTAACAACAAGTAATTCCTGAACACTGACTCCCTCTACTCCTATTCAAGCACAACAATGTCGGCAGCAAGCAACGCCATCAACAAATAATAGGACAGTTTCACGCAGCCAAGCATGTGCTTCTCCAAGCACACTGTGAAGTACGACACCAAGTGACATGTCAAGCTCGTCTTCAACAAGCATAAGAATACCAAAATTAAGAAATTTAAATGAAATTTATGAGGAAGATGAAGTTGATAGTAGCGCAGGTCTGAATTCCTTATTTTCATTATTTTGTCATGTAGATGACCCACTCCACTTTGAAGATGCAGTCAAAGAAGAAAGGTGGGTTACGACAATGGAGGAAGAAATAGAAGCAATAAAAAGGAATGAAACATGGGATTTGGTGAGCATTCCGAAAGGAAAACATGTCATTGGAGTGAAGTGAGTCTATAAGACCAAAAGCAACATTGAGGGAAAGATTGAAAGGCACAAAGAAATGCTACTTGTCAAAGGATACAAGTAGCAGCATGGAAGAGATTACGCAGAGACGTTCGCATCAGTCACACGAATGGAGATAGTGCACGCAGTTGTGGTAATTGTCGCGCAACACAAATGGAGAGTGTATCAAATGGACCTAAAATCATTGTTCTTAAATGGAGTGCTGAAAGAGGAAGTGTATGTCACGCAACTACCTGGTTACGAGATTGAAGGCCAAGAAGACAAAGTATATCAGTTGAGGAAAGCTCTTTATGGGTTGAAGCAAGCACCGCGCGCATGGTATAACAGGGTAGATGCTTACTTGTTGGACAATGGTTTTGACAAATGTGACGGTGAGGCTACTCTCTACATCAAAGAGAGGAAGGTAAGATTCTCATTGTCATCTTATATGTAGATGATTTGATTTTTACAAGCAGTGATGATTTCCTCATCGTTGATTTCAAACAAGTCATGAAGAGTGAATTTGAAATGACTGACTTGGGATTGTTAAGATATTTTTTGGGCATAAAAGTGAAGAAAACATAAAATGGCATTTTTATCTCTCAAGCAAAGTATGTGGCGGAAATTTTGGAGAGGTTTAAAATGTAGAACAACAAGTCTGCACCAACTCCAATTGTCATAGGGTTGAAGTATTTGAGATAGCTTGATGTATTTGACTGCCACTAGGCTGGATATAATGTATGCAATTAGTTTGGTGTCAAGGTTCATGGAGACACCCAGGGAGACACATTGGTAAGCAACGAAAAGGACTTTGAGGTATGTCAATGGGACAAAACAGTATGGTGTTTTGTACACAACAAGTGATTTCACGTTCATTGGTTACACTAACAATGATTGGGCAGGCAATGTCGATGACAAAAAGAGCACATCAGGATATATTTTTCAATTGGGTTCCAGAGCCATTTCATGGGCCTCCAAGAAGCAGCTAATAGTTTCGTTGTCAATAGCAGAAGCTGAATATGTCACAACAACAACAACAATGTATCAGGTAATTTGGATGAGAAGGATGTTGAGGGATCTTCGTCATGACCAAGAGGGTGCGACAACTATTCTCTACGACAACACCTCAACAATTGCATTTTCAAAGAATTCTGTCTTCCACAAGAGGACCAAGCATATTGATGTTAAATATCATTTTATTAGAGAGTTGATTAACAATGATGAAATTGTGTTGCAACACTGTAGGTCACAGGAACAATTTGTTGACATCTTCACAAAGCCATTGGCATGTGAAAGTTTTGTTTATCTCATAAACTAATTGGGAATTTTAAATGATGGCAATTGTGATTAGAGAGGAGTGTTGGAAATAATAATCCCAACCATTGCAATAAACAGCGATACTTGTCACAGGTATTTTTTTCAGGTTGCGTCTTTGTTTGAAGATGGAAGGGAAGGACTGAAGCCAAGTGGGAACCATTCTGAAACAAAAACATCATATCAATTTCGCTATGTCATGAACTAAATGTAAAATTGTATGTTGAGTTATATATGAATGTAAAATTAATTTTGTAATGGGTTAGAGAATTAAATGTAAAATTGTATGTTGAGTTATATATGAATGTAAAATTCATTTTGTAATGGTTTAGAGAGTTAGAGGTTAGAAAGAAAGAGAGCGCAAGTCTCTAGGGAGAATATGGTGGAGCTAATTTTGGTGGGGATATGAAAAGAATAGCTAGAGTATTTTACTATGTGTTATTCTCCGTGAAATTTTAGTTTTTACTTAGTGAATGAGCCGTAGCCTATTTTACTGTGTGTTATTCTCCGTGAAATTTTAGTTTTTACTTAGTGAATTAGCCCCAGCCTTATGTGAATCTGCACCGTGTCCTTCACCTTAATGAACTCATTCTTCATGTCATCATTGAAGAATTTTGTGAAGGAGGAAACTTCACTTGTGGAAGAAGTTGAAATTATGTAAATGGTCAATTAAACAAAAGAAACTTCCAAATAAGAGTTCTCAAAGCTTTCAATCAAATGACAAGCTTTAACCAAATGTCAAACAAAAAAACCCTTCTTATTCAAGCAACCATTTGCAACAAATAAAACAGTCAATCTCTTACACTGCTTTAACACCTTTTGCACAAACAAATGCTCAACCCGAGCTCTAATACCATATGATCTGAAAATAGAATGTACTTGTTTAAGGGTGCAAGGTATCCATTTTCCATAATTTCAAATGTGAGTTATACACTCCAAGTGACTTCTAAAAAGGTGAAAACTTCTTATTTCCTATACAGAGATAGACTGTAGGGGCATTCACTGGACATGTCACCTCTAAAGAGAGGATGAGTTCCAGAGGCTACCTGGCCCTCTATAGGGTCTGCCTAAAGAAATAACAAAGTAAACACTTAGAATTCTTTGACATACACATACTTGAAGTTTGATGTCTTACAGAATAAGACAAATAACTTTCTGCAGCTGAATAGGTGATTATGTGTGTATGCTAGTTATGTATATTTGTTATTTAACACTTTATATCAGTTTTGTTTAGCATATCATCTTCAGCAAATAAAGACATCAAAATGATAAAGCAGTTCACCCCTTCTGGGCTAAATCTGCTGGACCAAGCCTCTCCAACTAGGCTTGTCCTCTTGTATTGAAAATGCTACAAAGGCTAATACAAGAATATGGGTGTCTCAAAAGACGTATCTGACTATAAATAAAGAATCAGAAGATATGAATTAGCTAAACATGCTCTTTCCCAAACACTAAATAGTGAAATTGTACCTTATGCAGTAATTTCCCCAATTGACCCTAGTGGCCCTTTAAACTTGATTGGAGAATTTCGAGGTAAATATGACCTCAATTGGTTTTGAAACCTCTGCCATTAGACTAAGAAGGTCGAAAATAGCAGACATAGGCTTTTGAATCACCAAAAATGGATGAAAATAGCCCCCAAACAGCTCAAGCATTGAAATGGCCCTAGTGGCCATGAAAGCTTCCCTGAAGCTAAACAGTGAGAAGAATGTGTTAATAGGAAAAATGAGTTGTAGAAATGGGTTCAGAATGCTGAAAACCTTCAAGAATGATCTTCATTCCACATTCAGTGGCTGCACAATTCCCAATGCAGCTCCCAAACTGATTTGGCCCTCGTGGCTCCTGGAACTTCCACGAAGCTAAAACACCTGCAAACAAATTCAGTTGGCTGCGAAACCTATGCCAATGGCTTCAGAAGGTCGAAGAGAGACAAACAAACAAAAAATTCGTCCAAAACAGACTTTCCTAGCCAAAATTATGGCCATTTACTTCGAACTGCCAGTTGCCTTGAAAAACTCCAGTTAACTTTAGTTGGAGCCAGTTAGGCCCGCCAAATATGGTGGTCCGCCAAACTTTCCGCCAACTAGACTGTCAGTTAACGGCCAGTAAATTCTGCATGTGACCGCAAAAATTGGGCTGGTGGTTTGCATTGGATTTCCTGCCGACGGTTAAGGGTTTAGGCCCACAGTTTTGGGTGACGGTCACGTGTATGGGGGGCTGGCCATTAGGGGTTGGCCCCCTTGGGGCCCCGCCCAAAGAAATTTCAAACTTCATAAAGTGTTTGTCCCACGCTATAAACAAGTTCCGCTTGTGTGGTGCAATGGTAAGGTGTTGCGTTTGTATATGGTAGGTCGCGGGTTCGATTCACAACCTAACTAAATTTTTAAACATATGCCCAAATGTTGATGTCACCCTGGGCCATGTGGCAACCTCCGGGCTTGTCACGTGGAAACCTGTGATTGGCTACCCAAAAAGGAATATTCCAAGGAATATTTTGTAGAATATATATATATATCTATTAAAAAAAATTCAAAGATTAAGAGTCATTGGACAATTTTGTTTTTGGTGTAACTTTCTCATACGACGACCATTTTTCGAACCGTTTATGGTGCCGAAATTAGGAGGACAAGCTCTATCTATTCATTCAGGTTTGAACTAGTTCTGAGCACTTTCATTTTTGACCATTTTACGGCATTTGGTCCTGAGCTCCTGATCAAAACCAAAAGTATACAAGCTTATCAACAAGAATTTGCGAGTGTGATCTTGTAGTTGAATGACATGGCAAAGAAAGACAAGGTTTCAAACTTCATTTTTAGATTGAAACCTTAGGTATGCAGTGAGGTGAAGAGACAGAAGATAAAAAACTTGAGCAGGAATTTTCTACGGTTGATAGATTGGTAGACCATTACAACAAAAGGACCAAGGAAAAGAAGAAGATGCCTAATAAACTAAAGGAGAGATATCAAAGGATGATGAGGCGAGAATAGGTGGTAAACCAAAGGAAAAGAATCCTTTTAATTATTGGTCGTTCGAAGGTGACCATACAATGAAGAATTGTCCTTGAATATCGAAAGTCATAGCTATTACATAGATAGATGGGAAGAGGAAGGAACCAATGGTTGGATGCTCCAAATTTTGGGTGATGAAACGATAATGAAGGATATAAAAAAGTGTGATTATGAGAGAAACAAATTGGAGTATGTTGAGATAAAGGTTGGGCAAGGCACATTACTTACCATGGTGGAAAATAGTGCAACTCATAACTTCAAGAGAGAGGAAGCAATAAGAAAAGTTGGATTGAATTTCATTCCAACTCAATTTTGTCTCAAGGTAGTGAAATATCCACCAACCCAAGTGATTGGAGTGGCAGAGCCCATGGAGGTGAAGATTGGTGAATAGTTAGGCAAATTTGACTTCACAATCGTGCAGATATATGACTATGAAGCAGTTTTTGGGATATAATTCATGAAGCAGTTTGAAGCAATGATCATTCCACATTTGAGGAAGATCTATATTTACAATGGAAGGGATGACATACCATTGAGTGTCGTGCTCATGACATCGATGAACAACGAGTGTAATATAACAATGAAAGGTTTAGAAGAAGTTAAACAAAACAAATAATTCTATGAGAGGTTGAGCCGAAAGGAGGAAAAAATCATGGAGCAAGCAGAGGTCATAAGAGAATTGCTGGATAGCTATCTTGATTTGACAAGAAGGCTAGAGAAAATGGAAGAGTGCATGAATTCAAACCAACGAAAGGAGGATTAAGAGGCATACATGTAGAGATTAGAGGAGGAGAATGTTGGTAGTAGGATCAAGATGTTGGAGAAAAATGAAGATGGGGATGGAAGGCCATCAACCTTACCAGACCCACCATATTTTTGAACTTAGAAAGGAAGATGGGCTCATTTTCATCTTCTTAGGACAATAAGACCCCTTGAAGTGATGAGCATACCATGAGGTGAGACAGATAGGAGGATCATATGAAAACATGATGTGATGACAATTGTGATGATGTTAGATTGATGCATTTTTGTGGAGCAGGTGATATGATCAGATTAACTACCCGACTAGTCACCATCATGAGGGGTACCAAAACAAGATTTTCTAAAGAATTTGCGACGAGACATGGGCATGGAGCAGGTCATAGGAAGAGCTATCTGGTTACCACAATGGAGATGATGTATTTGGATAAAGTGAGTTTGTGAGGATGGTTTTGTCAAGGGTGATAAAATTTTTAAAGTGGGGGAGGATGTTAGGACCTCGAGTTGGCAGTACAACCAACAGGCACACATGACCGCCCACAAACATGGAGAGAGGTAAAAAAGTGTAGAATTGAGTTGAGCAAAGAGCGCATGATGAGCGCGCCCGCATGAAGACATGGCATCCACCTATGCAATAAGGCAACTTGGTGACATGGGCATTGGAAAGAAAGTTTGAAGGTGTGTGCCTTGAGCACACCCAAATGGAGGTGGGGCACCTGATACAAAACCAAATGTCATAAGGAGGAGAGCACCCGCACATAGGGAAAGCACACCAGGCAGAGCTTGGTCCATCTCTCCATTATACACATTATAGTGCCCCGCAACATGGGGTGCCTGGGAAATGCCGACATGACTAAGTGGAGACAAAGATGTGGGGCAACAACGTTGTGCGACACAAGCATGAAGCGGTGAAGGATTGGCATGCAGACCAAGCAAGCACCCACCATACTATTGGTCGGCCAAGATGATTGGAAAACATGTCAAGTAGACCCAAGTTGGATGAGGGTTATTTACCACAAAGGAAGGATTGTATAAGTAAGATGAACGGTCATTTGAACAAGGAATTTGAACTAAGTAAGCAAGTTGACCAATATCATAGAATGCACTTGGAAACCTATGATATCACAAAAACGAGGAATTCACACCAAGAGTATGAAAGAGACATAGAAAATGTGACAGACAAGTTGAGGCTCACCTAGTGAGATTGAAAAATAGTTAGAGTTAAGTCTTTTGGGTCTGGGCATAATTTTGAGGTTTCTAGTTGGTCACATTGTTTAGGCAGAAGTTGCACTATCTAGTAGGGGTAATGACAGGCTACACGACTTGGGAAATACCAAGTGGACTATTCGTTGGTGCAACGAGGTAACTACCACTCTCTTGTAAATTGTACATTACACTTGTAAAATATTATTGCATAATCTTGTATAATATTTGGGGTGAACTATTGGGAGTTTCCAATTTTTTTTGTGAACGATATCACATTGTTTTTCTGCATGCGTTATGGTTATTGCACATTGAATTTAATTGAAGCTAATGTAATTCCACTACATATGTAATTGGAGGAAAAATTAAAATAAAAACTAAGTGTTGGTAGTAGGTGTAGTCTAGGTGGAATAAACGCAAAAAGTGAAAACTCATCAGTGTCACACAACACTCACAAGTGGACTTAAAGTCACCACAACATGGGGTTGTGACACATCCACTACCACTATAACATCTAGGTGCAACTGCATAGCCTCAAGCATGACACATGAGTAAATTGAGGATTAAACCTATGACTCACATGGCGGCATGAATGCCTTAGTAGTGCATTCACTCACGAATAGGCGACACACCTGACGGTTACTTCTAATATTATGCTTAATTGGATATAGATTTTTAATATATATGTGTGTGTGTGTGTGTGTGTGTGTGTGTGTGTGTGTGTGTATATATATATATATATATATATAGAGAGAGAGAGAGAGAGAGAGAGATATTTCATTTATATAATACTTCTTAGTTAATACTATAGTTTATTATTCTTTATTATGTTTAAATTGATGACCCTTTCATTATGTTTTATTATATTTTTTATTCTTTGTTATTAAAATTTGTTAATTTCTTTAAGATAATTTAGTAATTAATAATTTTAGTAATTAATAAGTTTTTGAACTTTACATAAAAATTTGATGAGTAATTTATATGTCATTATTCATCTTATTACGATCCAATACTTTAGAATGTGATTTTTACTTAAATATTTTCTTGAATACAATATGAATCACAAAAACCTTAATTTAGAGATAATATACACTTATATATCACCAACCTAGATCCATCTTAAGTGGGGATGCCAAGAGCGAAGAGGAATTAAATCTCTTTTCATTCTAAAATATGTTTAAATATCGAGAGATTTGATCCATATTGGTGCTTTTGGTAGTTTCGAAGTTAAGATAGATTTGAGTTGGTTTAATTTCTTCCTTCAAATCAAATATATTCCACATAAAAACCAAGGGTCAATACCATGCGTTCTCATAAACGTGGAGCTCAAAAACTATTAGTAACTTGACCAAGTCAAGTTTACCTTATTATTTATTTTAATTTTAATTTATTCTTGTTTTAACCCTTTTGGGGTTTTTGGTAGTTCTCGAGTTAAGATAGATCTAGGTTGGTTTAGTTTCCTCCTTCAAATAAACTATATTCCACATGAATACCATGGGTCAATACCATGCGTCCTCATAAACCTGGAGCTGAAAAACTACTAGTAACTTGACTAAGTCAAGTTTACCTTATTATTTATTTTAATTTAAAGTTATTTTCCTTTTAACTCTCTTGGTGCTTTTAGTAGTTCCGGAGTTAAGATAGATCTAGGTTGGTTTAATTTCCTCCTTCAAATAAACTATATTCCACATGAATACCATGGGTCAATACCATGCGTTCTCATAAACTTGGAGCTCAAAAACTACTAGTAACTTGACCAAATCAAGTTCACCTTATTATTTATTTTAATTTAAAGTTATTTTCGTTTTAACCCTCTTGGTGCTTTTAGTAGTTCCGAAGTTAAGATATTAGGTTGGTTTAATTTCCTCCAAATAAATTATATTCCACATGAATACAATGGGTCAATACCATGCGTTCTCATAAACCTCGAGCTCAAAAACTACTAATAACTTGACCAAGTCAAGGTTACTTTATTATTTATTTTAATTTAAAATTATTTTTGTTTTAACATAAAATTATTTTATAGTCAACGTTTAAACCTACTAATAAAATTCATCTTAAAAACTAAAATAATTATTTAAATTAATCAACTAAAATATTATTATTAATATTTAATTTTTTATAAATAAATAATAATAAAATATAATATATTATTATAATTATTAATATAATAATATTTTATTTAACATGTTTGAAACTTTCACATAAATAACCTCTTTTCCATACTAAATTAGAAAATACTCATAAATATAATAAACTCAAATATTAAAAAAAATACATCCACCCACACTACCAATATAATTTAAATCTTAATAAATACAAAATAGTAAATACTATATCCACTTAACCATATAAACAAAACCATATAAACAAATAGTTCCTCCCCTACTTTACCCACTCATAGTAACAAGAATAAATCAATGTAGAACTACCCAATGATAATGGTTTTATATGTAAGATATATTTCCCATCCCATGACCTTATTTAATTTATATATATATTTTTGATATAGCTAAATTAATAATTTAAAATTATAATGGAATCTTCAACCGTGTTGTTTAAAAATTAAAAGCCAATTATTCACATCTCCACGATGTAAGATTCGCAGATGGTTTACATAAATCCACGGAAAACTAAAGACACGATTAAAGTTTTGACCACATCAATATACCACAATGTCAGAATAAAAACTCAACTGGTTACTCAGTTGCAAAATCCCCGGCATGTTTCAGCTCCAATCATTTCTGATCGTCTCAAAATAAACAGTCAAACCCCCTCTCATTTCTTTTGCTATTCAAACCCCTCTCGGTATGTTCTTTTTATTTGGAATGTTATAAATTTGTTATACACTAGTCTGCTATTAGCATTTTGAAAATGGAGTATTTTCGTTGGAAAGAATTGCCACAGGATATACAGGAGAAAGTATTGGCACGACTCCCTCTCCCATGCATTGGTAGATTTCGCAGTGTGTGTAAAAAATGGAATGACCTGCTTTCATCCACAAGATTTGTAACAACTCTATGGGCCCAAACCCCTGCCCACAGAAACCCATGGCTCGTTGCCCTCTGTTGGCTCAATGTCGTTGAATTTTGTCCGTCATACAACTTCACCACGAAGACATGGGAGAAGCCCTTCTCATTTTCCTTCCTACGGGAGAAGGCAGCTGCTATAGCCGGGGGTTTTCGTGTCGGGCTTTGTCATATGTCATCAGCCGCAGGTCTATGTATAGTGGACCTAATGCCACTAGGTTTAAGAAGTGAAACATTGCCCATAGAAGAAAATTTTCTTTGCAACCCAATAACACGAACATTCCTGAAACTTCCGAATATCCCATCCAGGAAGAGCATAGTCATAATGGAAGGGGAGGGAAACCCTACAAAATTGTGGCGTTCAGTGAGTGGCGTGATGGCGGGCATATGAGAGTGTCCATTTATGATCCCTCTCAAAAGATCTGGACAATGGTCGGACAACTGCCCAGCAATTTGAAATTAGCTGACGGAAGAATGGTTGCCTCCAAGAGTTCTGTCTATTCTTTGGTGTGTATGGAAAGCTACGGGTATGGCATTGTGGGCTTCAATATCGGAGATGGCACGTCCAATATAATACCGTTGCCGAAATTGATTGATACCAACCCTCAGTTTTTCGCCTGTCGAGGAAGGCTGCTACTTGTGGGATACGTCCACATCGACGGTCAAGTTGAACTGCACGATGAGCATGAGTTCCAAGACGAGTCTGCAGAGCAGCTCCAGGACGAGTTCACAGAGGAGCGGCAAGATGAATGTGCAGAGGACTTTCAAGATGAGTTTGCAGATGACCTCCAGGATAAGTCTGCGTTTGAAAATGAAGTTGAATATGAGTTCGAGGATGAAGCTAAATTTGACAATGAGTTCGCGGATGAGCTCCAGGAGCAGTTTCTTATTTGGGAATTACAGGAGAATATGGCTTCTTCCTCCAATTCCTCTCCCTCTTCATGCTGGAAGGAGATTGCAAAGATGCCTTCATCAGTTTGCAAGAAGCTGAGTAATAATATGATCACAAATTGGCTAGTCTATCTTGAGTGCGTAGGAGCAGGGGATTATGTGGTTTTTTCCATAGTTTCAAGAAATGAGATTTTCTATTATGATTTGAGCCAGCAGTTATGGGGATCTTTTCATTTCCAATCAGAGAGTGACCGTGCGAGTCTCTTTGCATTTGAACCAAGGCCCGATGTTAAGGTAGAGTAATCCTGACCCTAAAAGGATAGACTATAATGGGTAGTCCTACTAATATCGCTGGATTGAGACTCGAGTTTTCTTAATTTTATTATACATTAGTCTTATGGATCGCTAGTTTGTCAATGTAGTGGTGCCGATTAGCTTGTAAATTTAGAAAGATGGTTGTAAGGATTAGGGTTGTAGTTGTAAATTGCCTCTAAAGCGATAACATTGAATTTGTTTGGTTGTCCTTCAAGTTTATAGCCGTTGTGTTGTTGGGAGTTAGTTTGTTTTGTGGTGTCTTTGAGGTGCATATTGAAGACAAGTTAGTGTGTACTGTAATGGTTTTGCTTCTGGTTAGAATAGTTTTGATATTTATTATTATGATGTTGAGTATTTATGAAATACCAATTTTTAGTGGGATGTCAATCTATATTTGTAAGAATAAATGTTGGTTTAGTTGTTTGGCATTTTTTGTCATTGTAATTTCTTGCTGATAAGTGTTAAAGGTGGTTTATGTTGACAGTTGTTATTTAAGTTATATGTTAATTATTGTTCTAAGTTTTATTTAGAACTTCTTGTGGTGCATTTTCAAGATTGCACATAATGTGGTTTTCGTTAATATTTGGAGCTTCTTGTCATGCATTTTCAAGATTTCACATAATGTGGTTTTTGTTAATATGTATCAATGATTTTTTTGAAAAGATTAATAGATTTAGTTAATTTGTGAAGGGTTATGGATTTGATGGTTCCATTATCTTGTGACTTCAATTCCATGTTATTTTTCATTATAATTATTTTGGATGATGATCTTTATGAAAATTAAGTTTCATAGTTTGCATTGTTGAGTTTCACATTGGTTGCAGATAAATAATAAATGTTGCACTTAGATCGATTTCAATATCAACACAAATGTTTGTAATTGTACAATGTTACTCAACTTTTTGGGGAGGGAGAGATGGGAAGGAAGAGATAGGTCTACGTTACATTAGTCTAACAAAAAAAAAATCAATATTTTTTAAAAGTAGGCCAGCTAATATTCCGTCCATATAAACGGATAGTTGGACAAAAAGCTTGCTTAATCATGAACAAAATCTTCAGCAGCTTGAGTTTTTCAATCTTGCTTGCTCTGTTTGCCAAGGCCAGATGAATGTCATCCTCAGGTGTGGAGTTTTGACCGTGGAGACAAAATAATCGAAACTATGAGATGACATACGTTTTTGTTTTAGGTGTAGGAAAGCACCACTAGGTGTAGGAAAGCACCACTGTATGTAAATTTCCTATTATGGTTCCATTATCTTGTGACTTCAATTCCATGTTATTTTTCATCATAATTATTTTGGATGATGATCTTTATGAAAATTAAGTTTCATAGTTTGCATTGTTGAGTTTCACATTGGTTGCAGATAAATAATAAATGTTGCACTTAGATCGATTTCAATATCAACACAAATGTTTGTAATTGTACAGTGTTACTCAACTTTTTGGGGAGGGAGAGATGGGAAGGGAGAGATAGGTCTACATTACATTAGTCTAACAAAAAAAAAATCAATATTTTTTAAAATTAGGCTAGTTAATATTCCGTCCATATAAACGGATAGTTGGACAAAAAGCTTGCTTAATCATGAACAATCAATCTTCAGCAGCTTGAGTTTTTCAATCTTGCTTGCTCTGTTCGCCAAGGCCCGATGAATGTCATCCTCAGGTGTGGAGTTTTGACCGTGGAGAAAAAATAATCGAAACTATGAGATGACATAAGTTTTTGTTTTAGGTGTAGGAAAGCACCACTAGGTGTAGGAAAGCACCACTGTATGTAAATTTGCTATTTCAAAAAGTAGTATTTTTCATATAGGTGTCTATGAAAAAATTGTTGTATATGGAAATTGCTTATGTGGTTTCTTCGATTATGTGTTCAAGCTCAAATTTCTTTCTAGCTTGCTTGGGGAGCACATGTAGTTACAGTGGAATATAGGTTTTGAGTGTCCAAGAAAATCTAAGAGTGACAAGTGTACATCTTAACTTAGATGATAATCGAGGGCCTCCATAGGAAAATAATGAATAACATAATCTCATTGCTGAGAGTGGCTCATTTGACACCGTAACGCTCGGTTCTAATAGAATCCAAACAGTAATTTCAAGGAATGCAAAAAAACATCTAACAAATGATATTACAGTTTTTAAGAGGAGTACGTTGGAAATAATAATCCCAACCACTAGAATAAATAGCCTAATAGCAACGATACTTGTCAACTATACTTATCAGATGTATCTGACAGTAGTGATACTTGTCAGACGTATTTTTTGCACATTGCATCTCTATTCGAAGATGAAAGGACTGAAGCGAGGCATGAACCATTCTGAAACACAACAAGGACTTTAAAGCAGTAAATGTACTTTGGTAAATAGATATGGGCAAGCATTTATTCACCAAATATTGTCCACACTCCAAAAACACTTGCGTGATTCTGATCACACTCAACAACAACATCATATTAATTTCGTTATGTCATGAATTAAGTGTAAAATTGTATGTTGAGTTATATATGAATGTAAAAATCATTTTGTAATGGGTTAGAGAATAAGAGGTTAGAGAGAAGGAGAGCCCAAGTCTCTGGGGAGAAAATGGTGGAGCAAATTTTGGTGGGCACGTGAAAACAACAGTTACAGTATTTTACTGTGTGTTATTCTTGTGAAATTTTAGTTTTTACGTGAATGTATTTTCATGTTTTAGAATATAATACTAAGTTTTTATTGTGTTGCTCCAAACCTACTTTGTCATTTTTTCCGTGAGTAAATATTATTCATAAGTCTCTAGCTGTCCAAGCAAGCATGGGACACCCTCCACATAGCCTACCAAGGCATGGAAAAAGTCAAGACAACAAAACTGCAAATTTTGAGGAGAGATTTTGAAACACTTTGTATGAATGAGTCTAAGAATATAGACTCGTTTTTTACACATGTAAGTGGGATGGTTACTCAAATCAAGTCTCATGGTGAGACACCTGAGGAAAAGAGAATAGTTGAAAAAGTTTTGAGAAGTTTGCTAGCAAGGTTTAAGGCCATTGTTGTGGCCATAGAAGAGACAAAGGATCTCTCACAATTCCCAGTGGATGACCTTAATGCATCATTGATTTCTCATGAACATACACTGAATAGAGAAGCAAGCTCCTCATTGGAGCATGCCTTCAAGACACAAGTATCATTTGGTCAAGGTCGAGGCAGAGGAAAATCATATGCTAGAGGAAGAGGAAGAAGCCCACACAAAGGTGGATGAAGCAGCCCCTCAAGCTCAAATGGAAGAAGTAGCAATCAAAATCCAAGTCAACACCCAAGCCAAAATCAAGCACGAGTTCAGAGGTATGATAAATCTCAAGTTCAATGTCATTATGCAAATGAATGTAGAAAGAAGCAATATGACATTAGTAACAAACCAAGTGTAAATTTCACAAAAGAAAATAGAACCATGTTAGCATGTGTTTAGCTTGTAATGTAACACAAGAAAAAAAGAGTGATATATGGTATTTAGATTTAGGGTGTAGCAACCACACAACAAAAAACATATAAATGTTTTCTCATTTAGATGAAAGTGTGAAATTTGAAGTGACATTAAGGACTGATAGCAAATTCTCTATCATGGGAAAATGAAGAGTTAATATCCTAACAAAGAAGGGTGAGAAGAAATATATATTAGATGTTTATTTTGTCCTTGTTCTGAAACATAATCTCATGATCATTGGACAACTCATGCAGAAAGGCTACAATGTCTTCTTCAAAAATGATGTGTGCACAATTTTGGGTAGGCCTCCAAGTAGACAATTGATTGCAAAGGTTCAGATGACAAATAATAGAATGTCTCCCCTAAAAATGATATCACATTTGCAGAAAGAAGGTGCACAAGCACAACTATCTATGAACTCACAAGAAGATGAAAGAAAAGAAGCAGTTGTCGCACAAGTAAACTTTCAAGCATAGGTAAAAGATGAAAACTAGTTATGGCACTTGAGGTTTGGACATCTCAACTTTGGAGGTTTGAATTTGCTACATAAGAAAGACATGGTGAAGGGTTTACCACTCACAGAAAAACTAGACAACATATGTGAAGGACGTATCTTGGGCAAGAAATATAGAGAGACATTTCCAGCAGGAAAGTTAGTAAGAGCAAAGGCACCTTTGGAAATTGTCCACTCATATTTATGTGGACCAATACAAACACTATCAATTGGTGGCAGCCACTATGTATTGACCTTCATAGAGGACTACATAAAGAAGACATGGGTCTTTCTCCTAAAACAGAAAAGTGAAGTCTTTGAACGCTTTCAACAATATAAGGCTCTTGTTGAAAAGCAAAGTGGACACTACATCAAAGTCCTTAGGACTGACAGAGGTGGAGAATACATCTCAAATGACTTCCTTCGATTTTGCAGGGAGCATGGAATTCACAAACAATTTACAACAAGATATACACTGCAACAAAATGGTGTGGCAGAAAGGAAGAATAGGACCATTATGGAGATGGCAAGGAGTATGTTGAAGGAAAAAAAAAATTCAAATGACTATTGGGCTGAAGTTGTCACTTGTCTAGCATATATGTTGAATTGATGTCCAGGCAAAAGCGTCTAGAACATTGTTCTTGAAGAGGCATGGATTGGAAGAAAACAAAATGTCACTCAAATGAGAGTTATTGGATGTGTGGCGTATGCAAATGTCCTAGATGAGTTAAAGAAGAAGTTGGACAACAAGGGGGAGAAATGTATATTTGTTGGATACAATGATGAATCCAAGGCATACAAGCTCTACAATCCATCAACCAAGAAGGTCATAATCAACAGAGATGTGCAGTTCACAGAAGAGGAAGCCCATGAGGAAGCATGGGTTGGAAGTTTAGAGAAGACAATCAATGTCAAAGGATGTATACCACATGAGGATGGAGAGGAACTAACAACAACAAGTAATTCCTCAACACTGACTCCCTCTACTCCTATTCAAGTGCAACAAAGTAGGCAACAAGCAACGCCATCAACAAATAATAGGACAGTTTCACACAGCCAAGCATGTGCTTTTCCAAGCACACTGCGAAGCACAACACCAAGTGACATGTCAAGCCCATCTTCAACAAGCACAAGAAGACCAAAATTCATAAATTTAAATGAAATTTATGAGCAAAATGAAGTTGATAGTAGCACAAGTCTAAATTCCTTATTTGCGTTATTTTGTCATGTAGATGACCTAATCCACTTTGAAGATGCAGTCAAAGAAGAAAAGAGGGTTGCGGCAATGGAGGAAGATATAAAAGCAATAGAAAGGAATGACACATGGGAGTTGGTGAGCCTTCTCAAAGGAAAACATGTCATTGGAGTGAAGTGGGTCTATAAGACCAAAAGAAACATTGAGGGAAAGATTGAAAGGCACAAAGAAAGGCTAGTTGTCAAAGGATACAAGCAACAACATGGAAGAGATTACACGGAGACGTTCGCGTTAGTCGTGCGGTTGGAGACATTGCACACAATTGTGGCAATTGCCGAGCAAAACAAATGGAGAGTGTATCAAATGGACATAAAATCAACGTTCTTGAATGGAGTGTTGAAAGAGGAGGTGTATGTCACGCAACTGCTTGGTTACGAGATTGAAGGCCAAGAAGACAGTATATCTGTTGAGGAAAGCTCTTTATGGGTTGAAGCAAGCACCACGCGCATGGTATAGCAGGGTAGATACTTAGTTGTTGGACACTGGTTTTGACAAATGTAACGGTGAGCCTAATCTCTACATCAAGGAGAGCGAAGGTAAGATTCTCATTGTTGTCTTATATGTAGATGATTTGATTTTTGCAAGCAATGATGATTTCCTCATGGCCTATTTCAAACAAGTCATGGAGAGTGAATTTGAAATGACTGACTTGAGATTGTTAAGATATTTTTTGGGCATAGAAGTGAAGAAAACAAAAAATGGCATTTTTTACTCTCAAGCAAAGTATGTGGCAGAAATTTTAAAGAGATTTAAAATGTAGAACAGGTGCGCACCAACTCCAATTGTCACCTAAAAATTAAACGCATTACATTTTCAATCTCTCACCTGAAAAAAAAATGTCACTTTCT
The DNA here is from genome assembly GCA_000404065.3 of Pinus taeda. Taxonomy (NCBI): domain Eukaryota; kingdom Viridiplantae; phylum Streptophyta; class Pinopsida; order Pinales; family Pinaceae; genus Pinus; species Pinus taeda. Next base: position 111,711 of record APFE031282749.1, on the reverse strand, counting down.
TCATAAAAGTAATGCAGTTCTAACCTCAGGATCACAACCAAAGAAAGCATCCAAAGAGCGTAAATCCAGTGAAAATTGTTATTTTTCATCAGGTTGGATATTGTCAAAGGTTCACCTTATATACTGGGATAGTGTAAAAGGTTTACCCTGATTTACTATGTTGTGTAACATGGCCTTCCTTCTAGCATTAACATAGAAACAAGCCATGAAAACAAAAACGTGCACTGTCTCTACAGATTTCATTATTTCCAACTGCAATGATTGCAACGATAAAAATATATGTAGCCCTAGACGTTAGGGTGCAATTATAGGAAATAAGGTAGAAAACATGGTCAAGGGTGCAATTATAGGATATAAGGTAGAAAACATTGTCAATGAGTTCCAGTGCACCTTACCGAGTAAGGTGTATATATATAGCTTTCATCCCTTGAATTGAATAAAAGTCCGAGCAAAGATAGTAAAATGAAACTCAAAATATGCCAGCATGAAGATGAAGTTGAATATGAGTTCGAGGATGAAGATAAATTTGACAATGAGTTCGCGGATGAGCTCCAGAAGCAGTTTCTTATTTGGGAATTACAGGAGAATATGGTTCCTTCCTCCACTTCCTCTCCCTCTTTATGCTGGAAGGAGATTGCAAAGATGCCTTCATCACAAATTGGCTATGCTATCTTAACTACGTAGGAGTAGGGGATTACGTGGTTTTCTCGATAGTTTCAAGAAATGAGATTTTCTATTATGGTTTGAGCCAGCAGTTATGGGGATCTTTTCATTTCCAATCAGAGAGTGACCGTGCGAGTCTCTTTGCATTTGAACCAAGGCCCGATGTGAAGGTAGAGTAATCGTAACCCTCAAAGGATATACTAGAATTGGTAGTCCGTCTAATATGGCTGGATTGAGACTTGAGAGTTTTCCTAGTTTTATTATACATTAGTCTTATGGATCGCTAGTTTGTGAATGTAGTGGTGCCAATTAACTTGTAAATTTAGAAAGATGGTTGTAAGGATTAGGGTTGTAGTTGTAAATTGCCTCTAAGGTGATAACATTGAATTTGTTTGGTTGTCCTTCAAACCTTTATGTTATTTGGAGTTAGTTTGTGTTGTGGTGTCTTTGACGTGCATGTTGAAGACAAGTTAGAGTGTACTGAATGGTTTTGCTTGCTGTTAGAATAGTTTTGATATTTATTATTATGATGTTGAGTATTTATGAAATACTAGTTTTCATTGGGATGTCAACGTATATTGTAAGAGTAAATGTTGGTTTAGCTGTTTGGCATTCTTTGTCATTGTAATTTTTTGTTGATAAGTGTTAAAGGTGGTTTATGTTGACACAATTGTTATTTACGTTATATCTTAATTATTATTCTAAGTTGTATTTAGAACTTCCTATGGTGCATTTTCAAGATTGCACATAATGTGGTTTTCGTTAATATTTAGAGCTTCTTGTGGTGCATTTTCAAGATTTCACATAATGTGGTATTTGTTAATATGTATCAATAATTTTTTTGAAAAGATTAATCGATTCAGTTAATTTGTGAAGGGTTATGGATTTGATGGTTCCATTACCTTGTGACTTCAATACCATGTTATTTTTCATTATAATTGTTTTCGATGATGATCTTTATGAAAATTAAGTTTCATAGTTTGCATTGTTGAGTTTCACATTGGTTGCAGATAAGTAATAAATGTTGCACTTAGATCAATTTCAATATCAACACAAATGTTTGTAATTGTATAGTGCTACCCAACTTTTTGGGGGAGGGAGATATAGGAAGGGAAAGACATGTAATAAATTTTGCACTTAGATCAATTTCAATATCAACACAAATGTTTGTAATTGTATAGTGCTACCCAACTTTTTGGGTGAGGGAGATACAGGAAGGGAAAGACATGTCTGCATTACATTAGTGTAAAAAAAATTGAAAAAAAAATTCAACATTTTTTAAAAGTAGGCTAACTAATATTTATTTTGTCCATATAAACGGATAGTTGGACAAAAAGCTTGCTCAATCATGAACAATCAATCTTCAGGAGCTTGAGCTTTTCAAGCTTGCTTGCTTTGTTTTCGAGGGCCAGATGAATGTCATCCTCAGGTGAGGAGTTTTGACCGGGGAGACAACAGAATCAAAACTATGAGATGGCATACGTTTTTGTTTTAGGTGTAGGAAAACACTAATATATATAAATTTCGTATTTCAAAAAGTAGTATGTAAATTTAGTATCTCAAAAAGTAGTATTTTTCAAATAGGTGTCTATGAAAAAATTGTTATCTATGGAAATTAGTTATGTGGTTTCTTCGATTACTTGTTCAAGCTCAGACTTCTTTTGTGAAAAAGCTTGGGGAGCACATGTAGTTACAGTGGAATATAGGTTTTGAGTGTCCACAAAAATCTAAGAGTCACAAGGGTACGTCCTAACTCAGATGACAATCTAGGGCCTCCATAGGAAAATAATAAATAATATAATCTCACTGTGGAGAGTGGCTCTATTGACACCATAACCCTGGCTTCTAATAGAATCCAAACCCTAATTTCAAAGAATGTAAAAAACATCAAACAAATGATATTACAGTTTTTTAGAGGAGTATGTTGGAAATAATAATCCCAACCACCAAAATAAACAACTTGTAAGAAGTATCTGACAGTAGCCATACTTGTCAAACATATTTTTTGAAGGTTGCATCTCTGTTTGAAGATGGAAGGACTGGAGCTAGACGTGAACCATTCTAAAATGTAGCAAAGAATTTAAAGTAATCAATGTACTTTGGTAAATAGATATGGGCAAGCATTTATTCAACAAATATTGCCCACACTCCAGAAACACCTGCATGATTCTCATCACACTCAACAACAACATCATATTAATATCGCTCTATCATAAATTAAATGTAAAATTGTATGTTGAGTTATATATGAATGTAAAAGTCATGTTGTAATGGGTTAGAGAGAAGGAGATCCCAAGTCTCTGGAGAGAAAATGGTGGAGCAAATTTTGGTGGGTGCGTGAAAACATCATATTAATTTCGCTTTGTCATGAATTAAATGTAAAATTGTATGTTGAGTTATATATGAATGTAAAAGTCATTTTGTAATGGGTTAGAGAGAAGGAGAGCCCAAGTCTTTGGGGAGAAAATGGTGGAGCAAATTTTGGAGGGCACGTTGAAAACAACACAACAGTTACAGTGTTTACTGTGTGTTATTTGTGTGAAATTTTAGTTTTTACTTAGTAAATGAGCCGAAGCCTCATGTGAATGTATTTTCATGTTTTAGAATATAATACTAAGTCTTTATTGTGTTGCTCCAAACCTACTTTGTCATTTTTGCCATGAGTAAATATTACTTATAAGTCTCTGAAATAGCTCCGTCGGTGCACCAAATCCAAGTATGTGAAATAGCTTCATGTAAATCAGCGCAACTTTGGCGAAAGTCAAAGAGCCCTGCCCCTCCGTGGAAATTAAATTTACTAAATATTTCTAACGTGGTATCAGAGCGGACAAGTGTTTTTACTAAAAGTGAAAATTGTTTTGAGGGTGGATTGTTTTATAGCATATTTACAAGCAGGGAGAAAGTTTTTCCTGCCCTTAAAAATCGCAACAGAAATTTTTTACAAACAATGAAAATTGTTTGAGGGCGGATTGTTTTTTAGCATATTTACGAGCAGGGAGAGTTTTTCTTACCCTCAGAAATGGCAACATGAAGCAAAAACTTGACTAATACTCAAATACCTCACTTTAATAGCAAACATTATGATTATTGGGCTATTACAATGAAGGCCTTGGTTTTTTCTCAAGACATTTGAGATTTAATGAAGAATGGTTTTCAAGAACCAGCAGATGCAACATCATACAATGCCTTATCTCAACAAGAAAATGATTTATTAAGGGACAACAGGAAGAAGGATTCAAAAGCCCTGTTTTATATTTTACAAGCAGTTCATGAAAGTATTTTCCTAAGGGTTGCAGCAGCAGTGAAGTCCAAGAAAGTATGGGACACCCTCCACATAGCCTACCAAGGCATGGCAAAAGTCAAGACAACAAAGCTGGAAATGTTGAGTAGAGATTTTGAAACACTTTGTATGAAAGAGTCTGAGAATGTAGACTCATTTTTTACACATGTAAGTGGGTTGGTTACTCAAATCAAGTCTCATGGTGAGACACTCAAGGAAAAAAGAATAGTTGAAAAAGTTTTGAGAAGTTTGCCAACAAGGTTTAAAGCCATTGTTGTGGCCATGGAAGAGACAAAGGATCTCTCACTAATTTCTCATGAACATAGACTGGATAGAGAAGCAAACTCCTAATTGGATCATGCCTTCACGACACAAGTATCATTTAGTCAACGGTGAGGCAGAGGAAGATCATATGCTAGAGGAAGAGGAAGAAGCCCACACAGAGGTGGATGAAGCAGCCCTTCAAGCTCAAATGGAAGAGGCAGCAGTCAAAATCCAAGTCAATGCCCCAGCGAAAATCAAGCACGAGGTCAGAGGTATGATAAATCTCAAGTTCAATGTCATTATGCAAATGAATGTAGAAAGAAGCAATATGACATTAGTAACAAACCAAGTGTAAATTTCACAAGAGAAAATCATAGCCATGATAGCATGTGTTTAGCTTGTAATGTAGCACAAGAAAAATAAAGTGATATATGGTATCTAGATTCAGGGTGTAGCAACCACATGACAAGAAACATAGAAATGTTTTCTGATCTAGATGAAAGTGTGAAATTTCAATTGAAATTAGGGACTAATAGCAAAGTCTTTGTCATGGGAAAAGGAAGATTTAATATCTTAACAAAGAAGGGTGAGAAGAAATACATCTTAGATGTTTACTTTGTCCCCATTCTGAAACATAATCTCATGAGCATTGGGCAGCTTATGTAGAAAGGCTACAATGTCTTATTCAAAAATGATGTGTGCACAATTTTGGATAGGCCTCCAAGTAGACAACTAATTGCAAAGGTTCAGATGACAAACAATAGAATGTTTCGCCTAAAATAATATCAAATTTGTAGAAAGAAGGTGCACAAGCACAACTATTTATGAACTCACAAGAAGATGGAAGAAAAGAAGCAGTTGTCACACAAGTAAACTTTCAAGTAGAGGTAAAAGATGAAAACTAGTTATGGCACTTGAGATTTGGACATCTCAACTTTGGAGGTTTGAATTTACTGCATAAGAAAGACACGGTGAAGGGTTTACCACTCATATAAAAACCAAACAACATATGTGAAGGATGTATCTTGGGCAAGAAATATAGAGAGACATTTACAGTACGAAAGTCAGTGAGGGCAAAGGCACCTTTGGAAGTTGTCCACTCATATCTATGTGGACCAATGCACACACCATCAATTGGTGGCAGCCACTATGTATTGACCTTCATAGATGACTACAGAAGGAAGACATGGGTCTTTCTCCTAAAATAGAAAATTGAAGTATTTGAATGCTTTCACCAATATAAGGCTCTTGGTGAAAAGCAAAGTGAACACTACATCAAAGTTCTTAAGACTGACAGAAGTGGAGAATAAATCTCAAATGACTTCCTCCAATTTTGTAAGGAGCATGGAATTAACAAGAAATTTACAAGATATACACCGCAGCAAAATGGTGTGGCAGAAAGGAAGAATATGACCATTATAGAGATGACAAGGAGTATGTTGAAGGCAAAGCATTTTCCAAATGACTATTGGGCTGAAGTTGTCGCTTGTGCAACATATTTCTTGAATAGATGTCCAACCAAAAGTGTCCAGAACATTGTTGCTGAAAAGACATGGAGTGGAAGAAAACAAAATGTCACTCACATGAGAGTTTTTGGATGTGTGGCATATGAAAATGTCCTAGATGAGTTAAAGAAGAAGTTGGACAATAAGGGGGAGAAATTTATATTTGTTGGATATAGTGATGAATCCAAAGCATACAAGCTCTACAATCCATAAACCAAGAAGGCCATAATCAACAGAGATGTGCAGCTCATAGAAGAGGAAGAATGGGATGGAAGTTTAGAGAAGAAAATCAATGTCAAAGCATGTATATCACATGAGGATAGAGAGGAACTAACAACAGCAAGTAATTCCGCAACACTAACTCCCTCTACTCCTATTCAAGCACAACAAAGTAGGCAACAAGCAATGCCATCAACAAACAATAGGATAGTTTCACGCAGCCAAGCATGTGCTTCTCCAAGCACACTGCAAAGCGCGACACCAAGTGACATGTCAAGCCCATCTTCAAAAAGCATAAGAAGACCAAAATCCAAAAATTTAAATGAAATTTATGAGCAAGATGAAGTTGATAGTAGCGCAGGTCTAAATTCCTTATTTGCATTATTTTGTCATGTAGATGATCCAATCCACTTTGAAGATGAAGTCAAATAAGAAAGGTGGGTTGCGACAATGGAGGAAGAAATAGAAGCAATAGAAGGGAATGAAACATGGGAGTTGGTGAGCCTTCCGAAAGGAAAGCATGTCATTGGAGTGAAGTGGGTCTATAAGACCAAAAGCAACATTGAGGGAAAAATGAAAGGCACAAAGAAAGGCTAGTTGTCAAAGGATACAAGCAGCAACATGGAAGAGATTACGCGGAGACGTTCGCGCTAGTCGTGCGAATGGAGACAGTGCACACAGTTGTGGTGATTGTCGCGCAACACAAGTGGACATAAAATCAGTGTTCTTAAATGGAGTGCTAAAAGAGAAAATGTATGTGGAACAACTACCTAATTACGAGATTGAAGGCCAAGAAGACAAAGTATACCGGTTGCGGAAAGCTCTTTATGGGTTGAAGCAAGTACCACACGCATGGTATAACAGGGTAGATGCTTACTTGTTGGACAATGGTTTTGACAAATGTTATGGTGAGCCTACTCTCTACATCAAAGAGAGTGAAGGTAAGATTCTCATTGTCGTCTTATATGTAGATGATTTGATTTTTATAAGCAGTGATGATTTCCTCATCGTTGATTTCATAAAATTCATGAAGAGTGAATTTGAAATGACTGACTTGGGATTGTTAAGATATTTTTTGGGCATAGAAGTGAAGAAAACAGAAAATGCCATTTTTATCTCTTAAGCAAAGTATGTGGCAGAAATTTTGGAGAGGTTTAAAATGTAGAACAACAAGTTCGCACCAACTCCAATTGTCATAGGGTTGAATTTGAGCAAAGAAGATTGCAGCAGTAATGCCAATCCAACATTATACAAAAGTATGATAGACATCATGATGTATTTGACTATCACTAGTATGATAGACCGCATTATGTATTTGACTATCACTAGGCTGGATATAATGTATGCAGTAAGTTTGGTGTCAAGGTTCATGGAGACACCCAAGGAGACACATTGGAAAGCAGTGAAAAGGATTTGTATACAAAATAGTATGGTGTTTTGTATACAACAATAAGTGATTTCAGGTTGGTTGGTTACACTGACAGTGATTGGGTAGGGAGTGTTGATGAAAGAAAGAGCACGTCAAGATATGTTTTTCATTTGGGTTCAAGAGCCATTTCATGGGCCTCCAAGAAGCAACTAATAGTTTCACTGTCAACAACAGAAGTTGAATATGTCGTAGCAACAATAGCAATGTGTCAGGCAATTTGGATGAGAAGGATGTTGAGATATCTTCATCATGACCAAGAGGGTGTGACAACTATTCTCTGTGACAACACCTTAGCAATTGCATTGTCAAAGAATTATGTATTCCACAAGAGAACCAAGCATATTGATGCTAAATATCATTTTATTAGGGAGTTGATTAACAATGATGAAATTGTGTTGCAGCACTACAGGTCATAGGAATGATTTGCTAACATCTTCACAAAGCCATTGGCATGTGAAAGTTTTGTTTATCTCAGAAACTATTTGGGAATTGTAAATGGTGGCAATTGTGATTAAGGGGGAGTGTTGGAAATAATAATCCCAACCACTACAATAAACAACCTGTGTCACATGTATTATTTGCAGGTTCCATCTTTGTTTGAGATGAAAGGACTGAAGCCAAGTGTGAACCATTCTGAAACAACAACATCATGTATTAATTTCCCTCTCTCATGAATTAAATGTAAAATTGTATTTTGAGTTATATATGAATGTAAAATTCATTTTGTAATGGGTTAGAGAATTAAATGTAAAATTGTATGTTGGGTTATATATGAATGTAAAATTCAATTTATAATGGGTTAGAGAGTAAGAGGTTAGAGAGAAAGAGAGTGCAAGTCTCTAGGGAGAATATGGTGGAGCAAATTTTGGTTGGCGCGTGAAAAGAACACTTACAGTATTTTACTATGTGTTATTCTCCGTGAAATTTTAGTGTTTACTTAGTGAATGAGTCGCAGCCTCATCTGAATGTATTTTCATGTTTTACAATATAATACTAAGTTTTTATTATGTTGCTCCAAACATACTTTGTCATTTTGCAGTGAATAGATATTATTCATAAGTCTCTCAAATAGCTTTGTGGTGTTCAAAATCCAAGTTTGTGAAATAGCTTCGTGGTGTGTGAAGTTAGTTGGGCAAAAAAATCTCTATGGTGCATGAAGCTAGCTTCACGAAAGTCAAATACCTCTACCCCTTCACGAAAATTAAATTTACTAAATATTTATAACAAAGTAATGTGATATGTATATATATAT
>APFE031282749.1:56425-83844 GCA_000404065.3 Pinus taeda | reverse complement strand
AATTTGAGATTAAGGTTGTATAATTTTGGATTCATAAACATCTATATCACTTTTTTTTCCCTCTCATTATATGATTTTTACTATTAAAGGCCCTAAAGTGGTTAGTATTAGGGCTACGTCGCTAATCCAACACAAAGTCTTCTCATTATTATTTGATCCAATACATTATGAATCAGACCTCCCCTGTTTGGAGGTGTTTTGTGCCCTAAAGTTAAACAATCCTAGGACTTCAATGCTTGCTCAATATTTGGCTCTAATGCTAGATTTAATTTCATCTCTTGGCTCTAACACGTGACTATGTTCTTTCTCAACCTCCTTTCATTGCTCTAATTATGGTCCTTTTTTCTATGTTGAAGTTGTATGCTCTTGCTCAACATATCATTAACCTTTTTCTATGGTTCTTATTAACTTTGCTATGTATGCGTAATTTTTCCTTCAAATTATGTTGGTCACGTTTAAATAGTTCCTTGGTGTCCGTGACAACAAAATCTCACACTTCTAGAGATAATGTCCAAAAGCTCAAGTGTGAGATTCACTACACCTCAGATTGTGATACTATCACCTCACCAATCTTCTTCTCGGTTTTGGCTAACTTTCCTATGGATGAAGGATAATTATCCTTGTAAATCATAGTAATCTAATGTATGAGTCAATCCAAGTCAACAACTCTCCAAGGAATCTACTTCACACTCAACAGATCAAAGGATCTGATCAATTTAGGTTTAGGTGGTAGATAGGATTACTAGGATTCTTTAGGGTGATTAGATTCTGGGTTCAATGGAAATGTTCCCAAACATTAACAACCATAAGATTCCTTAGAGAGTGGAAACATAGTAAAACAACATCAATTACTTGAAAAAGGTATAAGGTGATAGAGAATGATTGATCAATGCCTTAGCTTATCAATGAAATTTTGGACGTATGTATTGAATGGGAAAAGTTTCCAAGAGAGATGATGCATGAGATTCACAAGACAATGCTGTGCACTGAGGGAGCTCAATGAATATCTCTCACCTTGTCAATCATGAATCTAAGGCAAAAAAAATAGGAGAGTTAAACGAAGGTCTCCTAGCTAACCTAGGAGACTCAATTTTTTAGATAATTGGAAAAAGAAAGAGGCAAAGAAAGCTCTCTTACTAATTAAACCTTTTGACCATGAAAACCAAGATACTATTTATCTATTTGAAATCGTGCACTGTAACCCCCAATCTCCTCCACATGGACGTGTGGGTCCATAGTGATTATATTTCCAAATAAACCATAGGTAAAGATCTCACTGTTGTGCTGTGCTTAATTAGAAAAAAAAAAAGGCTTTTCAACCATGTGGACTCACCAGGGGATCTTGTAGGTTGGCCCAAACTTCTTGTATTTAAGGCCACTTAAGAAAATATGGAAAACTTGGCACTAATTAAATCAAAATGTATATCCCTGTAGGTCAGTCCCACATCCGTTATGGGTAATCCAATCAAGTTTTGTTCCATTTTCAAATGTGTGTGTATATTTTCTCCAAAGAAAACAGGTTGTAATGATATTAAGATAGAAAATTACATATAGTAGAATCTAGATGACATGCATAATATTTTGCTGGTATAGCCCCCCACTTATGATTCTTCAGAATGCTAGAAAAATAGACCTATAAAAGTGCTCCCTTTATATAAGAGGGATGAGAGTACATCCTCAAAATACTTGTTAAATTGTCAAAATAATAAGGCCTGAAGGTTGTTTTAGTATTAGTGAAGTGGAAAAAGTAGCATAAACATTTGTAAAAATGGTATACATTATCATTTCTCATGATATCTCTGTGATAAGTATCATAATAAGGATATTCCTTGAAAGAGTTCATGTTGTTGTTTGTCTTTTACTTCAGCGAGATGCTAGCATTTTGGTGCTAGGTCTTGCATTGGATAGTCTGTCAGCATCTCTATTTTGGTTCGAGTATATGCGATCATCACTTTACGACTGATAAAAACCAATTCCTGGATTAGTTGGCTTAAACAATGCATTAAAAAAAAGTAATAAGGGTAAAGAAATAGATCTCAGATATATGTGCCTTGCTGCAACAAAACATGTTAGTGATGTAGAGTATTCACTGAACAAGGATGAAAGACAACCACATGATTGTAGTAAAAGGAAACTCTATATTCTATATATTTGTATTGCATAGGAGCACAGAATAAAATTTCAAATCCTGTTTTAAAATTTGTTGTTAATGACATGGATAAAGCTCCAACCAAAAATTGATCATCCTAACCTTATTTTATCCCATTTCAATATTTTGACTCCATCCTTTAATATCTCACCTCCAATTTTACTTTTTAGCACAATTGGGTTCCCTTCAAGTTGGGCATTATATCTTAGAAGTTAGAACACTCCAACAACCACCCCCCCTGCCCCCCTAAATGGTCATTTTATTTTCTTTCATGGAAAGTGTCATTATAATATTTTGAATGTTTCGCATGTTCAATACCTTTGTGAAAATGTTTGCAAGCGTGTTTTCAGTTTTGCAGCACATAAATTCATCTTCTTTGTGTTGCATTTTTCTCCCGTTGAAGTGATGTATGTGCTTAGCCCTTGCATGAAGTCTAGACCCTTCATGAGCTTAAGTGCACTCTCATTACCAGAGTATAAGGTTCTGGCCTGAGTATTTGAAGGTTTATGTCAACTTGAACTATCCTTAGCAAGTTTGTTATATTGATGGTTACATCCTCTTTTCTATGTGCATCCTTAAACACATCCATTGATCAGGTGCTCAATAATTTGGTCAAAATTCAAATTTGTCAGATCAGTGTGGAACTTGAACAACTATGCAGTGCTTGTAATATTAAATTTGATGCAACTCATTTCGTCTAAAACAGACTCCGTATGCTCCCAGAAACATGTTATGTTCATTCTCCTAGATAGGTGAATTTAAAAAAAAATAAAAAAAATATGCAGGCAGCTGACTGAGAAGTCTGTACTACTGTCGTGGCATTGCCTAGGCATGCCTATGTTGCAAGGTGACTATGCATATGACTGTTTACTTCCAATTAATTATATGGTGCCAGGTGGCATGATTTCATTGGTGCAGATTTGGACGAATATCATTGATTGCATAGTGGTGAACCGCAGGCTGCCAAGTGGCCTAGCGAGGGGCCTCCACGTGGCAACCCGAGGACCACAAAAAAATGGGTAATGTCCAAGTAGCAATGAGTGGGGATTAAACCCATGACCTTCGAGTGATAAGTCCAAGCCATTAGCAACACGCCACACGATAGTCTTTATTAACTATTATTGTTGGCACATATCTAAAGTTAATGTTTGGTGCCATCTAGAAAAGGGGCCAGCCATAGGGGACAACACCTAGGTGTGTGAACCCAATGGAACCAAGGACAGAGCGGAGTGGGGGCCTAATCAGTGGGGATAGGCCATTGGCCATAGCCCCGTGCACGTAGCCCCCCATGTGGCCAAATTTTTGTGATTAAGGCCTCATTGGGCACTTAATCCATCTGACAAATTTGCTCAAAATAAGGCAAAATTGTCACTCAGTTAGCACAGTTGGAGGAGAAATTGTAGGATGGTGCCGGATTTTGGGGAAACTGAGGTGTGATTAGTAGAAAGACTTGGGGAAGCCATAACTTCTTTAGTTTTTGCCTAAATCAGGAGCATAAAGAAACTAGACAAGCATTTTTGGGCATTCTGGAGCCATTGGAGCAAGTTTTAGAGCTATTTGAGCATTGTAAATTGATGTATTCAAAATTTTGATCATAATAGAGAGGGCCAAGCCATTGGAAGCTAAACCAAGGAGACTTAGCCCATGCAAGGTGAATTGCTTCATCATGTATTGTTTTGATACTGTTTTGGTGTTGTACATGTACGTTGTATGTTGTTTTTTAGTCATTGGTTTATGTTAATTTGTTCATGAAATTTTCATAAAAACATTCAAAAATTCATGTTAAAACTTGCAATTATCCTCATGAATCCTTAAGCACTTTTACATATTATCAAGTGGAATTTAGCACAACAAAACCAGTTTTCACATTCAGATCAAGTTTGGTATCAAAGCTCCTTGATTTCTTTGTGCAAGGAGGATTTAACTATTTGCAATTGAATGTGATTCTTACAAGGTCGAAGCTCAAGAGAGGAGAAGGAAAGCTTTTTTAAGGTCTTGAAGTAGGGTCAAGGAGAAGGAGTGCAAAATTTCCTCCATCTCCACCACCAATTCTACCTAAAATTGCAGTTGAAGCTTCAGTAAGCATGTCACATGAAGCAAAGCCTACAAACATGTCGGAGGATGAGAAGGTTTTTAGGAAGGATTTCTTGACATGATAGAGCTAGTGAAAGTCCTCTATGAAGAGAGGTATACAAGAATGCAGGGTGAAATCTCCAAGCATCCAAAAGGAGAAGGTTCTTCAAGGGGAGGAGGTAATGGAAATGGAGGTAAACCTCCAACATCTCCACTGTGATCTTCATCTTCAACTTCTCAGGCATATTCCTCCTCTTCCACTAATACAACCCTTACTCATACTCATCAACATACCTCAAAAGGAATTGGTAAAACGCCCCTGTTAAAACTTGATGTTAAATTTGAATTGCCCATGTATAATGGTGAAGTGAATGCATAGAAGCTTTCCAATTGCGTTCGACAGTTGGAGGTCTATTTGATAATTCAAAACCTTCAAGATGATGATACAAAGATTCAACTAGCTTCCTTGAGATTGGAGGGTGCATCACTGATATGGTGGGAAGCCAAGACATAATAAGAGATAAAACAACATGGTAAGATCTCAATTTCTTGGTCTAATTTGATTACCTCAATTAAAGGAAAATTTTACCCTTTAGCATATATGCAGAAAGCCATCATGAATTGGAAGAAAATTAGACAACTTAAAGGTCAAAATGTGCAAGATTACACCCAAGAATTTAGAAGAAGGTCTCTAATGTTAGGCGTAGATTTGCAATCACAAGATATGTTGTTGAAGTATATCAGAGGTTTACATAGTTACCTGAGGCATACTATCCTAATGTTTAATCCCACTAGTCTAGATAAGGTTTGTGTGCAACCGAATCCTCTTGAGGGAAGAGTGAAAAATACTCCAGAAGAGGGTAGTAAAAAGCCATTTGAGGATCAAGGAAAAAGAAAGGGTTTCAAAGGGAAAGGAAAGAAAAATGCATCCATTAATAAGGAAGCAGAGAAACTAACATGCAAGAATTGTTCCAAAGAGCGTCACGATGAAGCTCATTGTTGGAAGTTTCATCCTGAGATGAAACCAAATAAATTCAACAACAAGGGAAAACAAAAGACAATTGTAACCATTCAACAAGATTTGGAATCCGATTCAGGTGATGAAGCTAAAATTATAGCCATGGGTATGAAAGGAAATGAATCCATTGCTAGCACTAGTACTACAAATTTACACAATGAAACCCCAAATGAAAAGAAGAGGATAACACTTCTCCACATAAGGGTAACCTCGAAACATAGAAAAATTGATACTCTTTTTAATAGTGGCTCTCAAGCCAATCACATCGCTAGAAACATTGTCAAAATTTTAAACTTGGAAACCATTCTACATCATAAGTCGAACATGTTGTTGTGCCATTAGACATATGTGGTATAGTTTTGGGAAGTCTATATCTCTATGATAGAAAAACTATCTTCCATAGATGTCAAAAAAAATAACATTTTTTCAAATATGGGGTAGAACACATTGTAATATTCCATTGCAAGAAACTAAATCGTTCACTTTTAAATGCAGGGCATATGAAAAGACTAGTGAATTATAGCAAGAATTTTGTGCTTCTAATGATTAAACCCAGGAATGATGTTGATAATGAACCTTTTCAAGGTTGTGACTGAAGATTGAAATCTGAATTGGTTGATGTTGTTAACCAATATGATGATATGTTTTACGAACCGAAATGATTGCCTCCCAATAGAAGAATCCCACTTGAAATACAGTTGCAGCAAGATTATCATCTTCCTAACATTAGCATGTATAGGATGTCAGTGATGGAAAGTGCAAAAATTAATAAAAAAATTCAAGATTTCTTGGATAAATGGATCATCAAGCCAAGTTCTTCATCATGTGGATCACCTATCATTTTGGTGCCAAAGAAGGATGGAACATGGCACATGTGTGTGAACTTCCATGCATTGAACAAGATTACGTAAAGAATCTTTACCCACTACCTAGAATAGATGGTTTACTTAATAAGTTGAACTATGCAAAGTATTTTACCAATTTGGACTTAAGGAGTAGCTACCATCAAATTAGAATTGCTAAAGGATACATTTGGAAGACGACATTCAAGACAAAACAAGGTTCGTTTGAATGGCTAGTTATGCCTTTTAATTTATGTAATGCTCCTACTACCTACATGCATGTGATGAATGATGTGTTGACGCCATTTCTTGATGAGTTTGTTATAGTCTACTTATATGCATCTTAATTTTTAGTAAATATCGTGATGAACATGTCATTGATGTGAGAAAGAATAGTTGCATTTAAAGATGTCAAAGTGTGAGATTGGAAAACGTTCTTTAGTTTACTTAGGTCATATTGTTGGAAGTGAGTTGAAAATAGATCCCTCGAAGGTTGATGTCATTTTGAATTGGCGAAGGCCCAAAACGGTTAATGAGGTAAGAATGTTTTTGGGAGTAGCCCAATATTGGAGGAAATTCATAGCTAAATTTTCTTCTAGAGAAACATTTTTGCATGAATTGACAAGCATGAAAGAGGTTTTTCAGTGGGGAGGAAAACAATAAAAGGCATTTGATGCATTGAGGAAAAGATCAGTTCAGCCCTAGTACATGCACTTCCAGACTCGAGACAGTTGTTTGAGATCCAGACTGATGTTAGTGACTACACCATGGGTGTAGTCCTCGTGCAACATGGTAAGCCTATTTTTTTTCATTCGAAAAATTTCAATGGTGCAGTGATTAATTATCCTACATATGGCATGAAATTGTATACATTGGTGCAAAGTGTGAAAAAGTGGAAACATTACTTGATGGGTAAGGAAACAATCATTCACATTAATCATCAGCCATTGCAATACTTGCAATCTCAATGTAAGTTGCAGCAATCAAGGCACTTTCAATGAATGTGTTTTCTTCAACAATTCCACTTGGTGAGATGGTATAAGAAAGGAATGTACAATAAACTTGTTAATATTCTTTCTAGGACTATTATTAGTGCAGCTACTTTACTCAAACATAATTCTGTTATGCATGAAAGTAATATTGAGAAGTATGTATTAGACAATGACTTTCATGATGTTTATGCGGGATTGAGTCAAGGCAACCAAGTAGAGGAATTGGATTAGTATTTGCATGATAACTTGTTGTACCATCTTCGTAGGCTTTATATTTCATGGAGAGAAAGAGTCAACATCATAAGAAAGGCACATACTTCTCTTATTGTTGGTTATTTCAGTGTAATTAAGATGGTGGCACATCTACAGAGGTATTGTTATTGACCTCGTATGCTTGAAAGTATGATAGATTGTAATCTATGATAACTATAATAAAGTATGACAGATTGTGTTTAGTTCTTCGTACTTTTTGTAGATTTAAATATGGCTAATTTCTCAAATATTTTCTTTCTTAGGCACAAAACATTCTACGTTAGAATTTACTACTATTAAGTACTTTTCATTGGTTCCTAGAATGACCTACATCTAAGCATGGCTATTATATTTAGTTTTGGACAACCATTATAAGAAATTAGTGTTTGTTTCAATCTTGGCTTTCTTAATTGTTTTAACGTTTCTTAGCTAAGGAGAATAACAAATAAGCCTAGGTGGGTGTTGGATTCACTAGTTAGACTGTGACATAGTTTATAATTACCTCATTTCACATTTCCATCATACCCACACATATGGCTTCCTGTGTTATGTGAGGGAGATTTGGTGGCTCTCTTCAAAGCCCATGGGACCTCCCAAGTGATGGTTGTGAGAATATAACTTTTGGGCCATCAACTTGAGCAACTTAACATCACAAAACCAACTTGGCTCTCCTCTTCTTCCCTCAAACATTTTATATTTCACCAGTGGGATGGATGAAACCAAGCCTCCCAATGATAAGGCTTATGCCTATATAACTCAATTACAAGGTCAATTCTATTTTGTGCTTGGGTGTAGGGATCACGTTTCAATCACCTAATTTCCCCCACCATGCACTAGTATAGACCCATGGCACAACATTATGCACTACAATCCTCCATTTATTGACATAACTAGAGCAATGAAGAGGTTGTATATACTGTTAGGTGGATAGATGCAAGAAATAAATTATGAACAAATAAGTGAGCAAGCATGGAAATATTATGTTGGTTTAGAGACAGTTTAATTGGCAAGCATGTTGTTTGATATGGTGCGCATTCTCAGTGTATTTTTAATATAAAAGTGAGTAGGAAGATATGAAAGCATATGGGAAAAAACTTACAATGGTTCACTTTTCTTCTCTTTAACTTATCAATTTGAATAATTAGACTCTGAATTTGGATCACCACAAATTGAATCTTTGAATAAGAGGTCCATTGTGTTTTTCTCTTGGACAGTCTCAACACTGATGAAGAATGTAACTAGATGCAGTGTCTAGGTTTCAAATTTTCAATTGGTTAAGAACTTGGAAAAACCTTGTTCATTTTTTGTTTGTTTCTATTTCCAAGTCATGATTGTGCATCATGAATAGCATAATTTATGACCAACAAGAAACATTCAATGTTGATGAGAATGTGCATTGGACTTTGATGCCAATGCTATAATATAACTCAATGCATGCCTTGATTAACCTAAGAGCTTGACTAATGATGGTTCAATTTTGTATTTGTTTTTATATGTTTTATTTTGAGTGAATACTAATTAGAATTACTATTTGTAATAACATAATTTTTTTACCTTTAACAACACTTTCAATAATGAAGCATGACTGTATGTGGCATTATGATGTCAATGGAATTATATCTGGATACAATCACATGGAACCTCAGCTATTATTGAACTAATTTTGAATCACACACATATGTTTGTTAAATTATTTTTCTTATGTTAAAATAAAGAGGATAACAACACCCACTCATGCCAATTGGGTTATCAGACCTTGAATTACAATATTTTAGAAAGACTAGTTGATACATTTACAAGTTGGAGTTTTGATCTTAATTTCAACGAACCAAATTGTATGAAATCAACAATGCTGATAAGTTTGTAATCCACAATTAAATTTATCAGGGAAAGTCAAATGATGGTATAATTTAAATACTCCTGCGAGTGTCTGATTACTATTGGATTTGTGGAATTTCTTATTACACTAAATTGTTCTCTACTTATAACTTTTATTTCATCCGAGTCCTATCTATTGTTCGTCATTTTTATGAGTTAAACCTAAATTATTTTGTGTATATGTTAATTTTTGTCTTTATAAAATCTTATGTAGTGGCACCCATATTCCAACATAGAAGGATATAGATATGTTGTTATGTTACAAGTAGTATTCAAGCAACATTTTTTCCTCTTGTGGGTTAGGAGCAAAAGAGGGATGAATATTGTGAGTGCATATGGGAAATAGTGTTCAATAAATCTTTGTCAACCTCCTAGTATCCATAAGCATAGAAGTGGGAAGGTCAAAAATATGGAATGTTCAGGTAGTCTGCATCAGGGTTGAGTTCTCCATCATTCCATATGGCATCATTATTTAACTTTTTCCACCTTCTATTTAATATGATATTTTATCATAGTGACTGAAAATCAATATAAAAAATTAGCACATATTTTAGTCATTACTCCAATTAAGTCATATATAATCATCATGGGTGATGAAGTAAATAAACCTAGAATTAGAAAGGGTAATCATCGGACTACTTGTAAATTGAGCAAGAAGAATCCTTGTTAATAGAAGACAAAGGCAAGCGTCTGGTTGCATTCCAAACTTAAAAATGGTATAAAAATTATGACTTGTAGAAGAAAAGAAGTTTAGAGATGAAGTAAGAGAATGCACTAGGAACTTGAAAATGAAGTCAATGTAAGCACACCAGAGTTTGATCAACAAAGGGCAAAGCATACCTGTGATATCAAAGGGGATATGAAGACATTGTTGGAAAATTGAGAAATAATTACCACTCTTCAAATAGTGAAATTGAAATAATACATATTAAAAAAAAAGAGCACCTATAGTGAACTGAAGGAGGTGCAACCAAACTCTACCTATAAACCAAAACATGGAGTAGTCTAGTTAACCATAGTAGTGAAAAAATAAAGGATGATAGTAGGACACTTGAAAAATCCTAGAATAAATCTTGAATATATTACCTCATAAAAATTGCATTGTGTATGAATTGCGATAATAAGACGGTCAAGATAGGAAAACCCTCAATAATCTTTATATAGAGAATACATGGGTTAGTGAATAGACTAACCTGAATGAAACAAACCCCTAATAGGAAGACAAATAAATGTGAGTAAGGGTGAATTTACCATTAGTGAAACAAAGCCCTCACCTAGACATTAGCAATTGGTGAGTTGCTCGAAACCCTCACCCAAATGTGAACATTTTCACTAGTCACTCAACTTGTACAAGGAACAAAGAATTGGTGTTAGAGGAAAACATAAATGTATAAGTATGTTGACAAAATCTAAAGCATAAAACCAAAAATGGGGTATACTTTCATTAATTTTGTAGGAATGTGAGATAACCAACCTCACCAAATAGAAATTTTTTCCAAAAGGACAAAAGGCCAAAATAGGGAGAGGCCAAAAGCTATTGACTTGAAACCCTTGATGGTTGGATCACTACCATTAGGTACCAAACCTGACAATAGAGTCGTGGAAGAGTTAAAACATTAGCCTTTTATTGCTCGTATGAAAATAGAGATTTCAAAATACGACTAATAAGAACTAAACACTATAAAGATAAGAAATTACCAAATTTCGTTTCAACCCAACATCAAAATCAAGTTCCACTGTCATTTTATTTGATAGGAATAAACAAAAAATAAGTCAAAGGACCTCACAAGGAATAATGTATGTAGGTCATGGCTGAATGCCATATTTCCTCAACAAAAAATTAGAATGATGAAGCAAAAAATCCAAATGAGTAAAATGAATGTTATACATCATAGGTTACCCTATTCCATAAACATTGTCCATTTCAAGTTGTTGGATCACTCAAATCAATATTGATCATGTACATAGAAAGAAAACATGGCCACCATGTGATAACAATGAGGTGTAACCATGTTATAGTGCCACGTGGTTGAGGTATGGCCCTAGCCAGAGGGATGACCCACAAATCATATGTTAAGTGAAAAATTAACAAAGTATTATTATTACATTAAGGTGGGAAAAATGTGGAGCCTATTACTATATTTACAATAGCCCATTATAAACGAAAATCTATAACATCATGTGCCATAGCATAAGGCTAAATCATGTTGTTAACCCTACCAAGGTGTGTCATTCTAATAAAAAGAAATCACTAACTTATGATGTCATAAGGTCAAAGCCAAAGGTAGGGCCCAAGTATTTCCCATAGCCATGGTCTATGTGTATATGTGTGTTAAAACAAATAAGCACCAATACATTTAAATCATATATAATCAAGTTAAAAATAATGAATAAATTATATAAGGGTACATATGTACAAGTTTAAAACAATGAAGGAATTATATAATAAGGGTACAGATGTACCAAAAGGTTTAGGGTGTAGTTGGGTTGAATATTAAGGAATCACTTCACCTCGATAGTAAAGGTTACCCAAGAGGTTAAGGGTAACAAAAGCACATGCAAAACATATTAATGATTATGAAAAAGAGAATGCATGTTATTAGTATCCTGTAAGTAAACATGAAAAGCAAGATACATTGTATAAAACTCTTGAAAATGATTGAAAATGTTAGTATTCCTGTTGAAAATTTCCCTATAAAACTAATTAGAAATATATATATTTTTAATATTAATATAATATGCATTACATGTGTTATCAAAGCTGTAGGTTCGACATTGAGTCCTATGGGCCAAACTACAGCTAAAAATTTAACAAAGTTAGTATTTGTGTTATACATAACTAAGAAGAAAAGAACATAGAAATGGAAGAAGCAACAAGGCAACTACCACACACTTGTAAATTGTACATTACACTTGTAAAATATTATTGCAGATGTTTGATATAAGATTTGGGGCGAATTGTTGGGAGTTCCCCCTCCCCTTTATAGTTGTTTTGTGTATGATATCACATTGTTGTTATGTATATGTTATGGTTATCCCATATTGAATTTAATTGAATTTAACATAATTCTATTGCATATATAATTGGAGAAACACATAATAAAATTGAAATGTTAGTAGTAAGTGTAGGTTGGTTGAATAATTAAGAAAGGTGAAAACTCGTTGGTGCCACACATCACTCACAAGTGGACTAAAAGTTGCCACAGCATGGGGCCATGATAGTTGGTATCAAAGCATGTTTCAAAGGAAGTGGGTGACATAAAGTTGAGTAGTTGGCCGCAGTATGACATAGTTTGGTAGGTACAAGGCAACAAAGTTAGGGTCGAGTTGAAAATTAGATAGTTTATGGTCATGACACATTCTTAAACTAAATTGATGGTGAACGCTAGTGACGAAGCACATGTAATATGTGAATCCATCACGAACATCGAGGGAGTTTTTATGAACAAAATGTTGGATCAAATGGATGTATTGAACATGAATATGGATGCACTTGAGGCAGAGAATGTCGAACATAGGGAGAATTTCAGAGAGTAGGGATAATGTTATGCATACCTCAAGATGTGATATGAGTATCTTGAATGGATATATGATCATAACGTGAATGAAGTCAAAGAACTTGAAGTTTCAAAGGGACAAGATGTGGATGAGATCGCAAAGTTATAGAAGAGTCTTTATGAATCTCTCAACGAGATTGCGATTTTGAAAAAGGAACTAGGGAAAGGTTCAATTGACAAAGCTTCCAACATCAATATTAAGGAACCAGATTCATACGATGGAATGAGAAATGTGAAAACACTAGAAAATTTATGTGGGATATGGAACAATACCTTGAATTTTTTCACCTTACATCGAAAGAGGCCAAGGTGAAGGTTGCTGCAAAATTCCTTAAGATGGATGCGAAGATGTGGTGGAGGTGAAGAGTGGATAAAATTTCCCATGGTGATGCTAAGAACATCTTGATTTGGGAAGAAATGAAGGAAACATTGTTGGCTCATTTTGGCCCATAAGATGAGATATGGAACGCATGAACGCAAATTAAGTACATCGAGCAAACCAGAAGTCTACAAGCTTATCAACGGGAATTTGCGGGTGTGATCTTGGAGTTAACCAACATGGCAGAGAAAGACAAGGTTTCAAACTTCATCATTAGATTGAAAACTTAGGTATGTAGTGAGGTGAAGCAACAGAAGATAAAAAAACTTGAGGGAGAATTTACTGCAGTTGATAGATTGGTAGACCATTACAACAAAAGGATCAAGGAAAAGAAGAAGATGCCTAGTAAATCAAAGGCGAAATATTGAAAGGATGATGAGGCGAGAATAGGTGTTAAACCAAAGGCAAAGAAACCTTTTAATTGCTAGTTGTTCAAAGGTGACCATACAATGAATAATTGTCCTTCAATACTAGAAGTCGCAGCTATTACATAGTTAGATGGAAAGAGGAAGGAACCAATGTTTGGATGATGTAAATTTTGGGTGCTGAAATAGTAATGAAGGATATACGAAAGAGTGATTATGAGAGAAAAAAATTGGAGTATGTTGAGATAAAGGTTGGGCAAGGCACATTGCTTGCCATGGTGGACAATAGTGAAACTCATAACTTCAAGAGAGAGGAAGTAGCAAGAAAAGTTGGATTGAATTTTGTTCCAACTCAATCTTGTCTCAAGCCAGTGAAATATCCACCAAGCCAAGTGATTAGAGTGGAAGATCCCATGGAGGTGAAGATTGGCGAATGGTTAGGCAAATTTCACTTCACAATCGTGCATATGTATGCTTATGAAGTAGTTTTGGGGATAAAATTCATGAAGCAGTTTGAAGCAATGATGATTCCACATTTGAGGAAGACCTATATTTACAATGGAAGGGACGATCTACCATTGAGTGTCCCGGTCATGACATCGATGGAGGGTGAGTGTAATATAACAATGAAAGGTTTAGAAGAAGTTCAACAGAACAAATAATTCCATGAGAGGTTGAACCGAACGGAGGAAAAAATCATGGAGCAAGCAAAGGTCATAAGAGCATTGTTGGATAGCTATCTCGATTTGACAAGAAGGCTAGAGGAAATGGAAGAGTGTAGGAATTCAAACCAATGAAAGGAGGATCAAGAGGCATACATGTAGATAATAGAGGAGGATTATGTTGATACTAGGATCAAGATGTTGGAAAAAAATAAAGATGGAGATAGAAGGCCATCAACCTTCCCATAACCACCATCTTTCTGAACTTAGAAAGGAACATGGGCTCATTTTCATCTTCTCAAGACAATGAGACCCCTTGAAGTGATGAGCAGACCATGAGGCAAGACAGGTAGGTGGATCATATGAAAACATGATGTCATGACAATTGTGATGATGTTAGATCCATGCATTCTTGTGGAGCAGGCGATACGGTCGAATTAACTACCTGACTAGTCACCATCATGAGGGGTACCAAAACAAGATGTTCTTAAGAATTTGCGACGAGCTATGGGCATAGAGCAGGTCATAGGCAGAGCTATCTGGTTACCCTAATGGAGATGATGTATCTGGAGAAAGTGAGTATATGAGGATGGTGTTGTCAAGGGTGATAAAATTTTTAAAGTGGGGTATGATGTTAGGACTCTGAGTCAGAAGTACAACCAACAAGAACACATGACCGCCCACAAAAATGGAGAGAGGTGAAAAAGTGAAGTAGAATTGAGTTGGGCAAAGAGCACATGATGAGTGCGCCTTCATGAAGGCATGGCGTCCACCTATGTAACAAGGTGACTTGGCGAGACAGGCATTGGAAAGCAAGTTGGAAGGTGTGTGCCTTGAGCACACCCACATGGAGGTGGGGCACCTGATACAAAACCAAATGTCATAAGGTCGAGAGCACCCACACATAGGACAAGCACACTAGGAAGAGCTCGGCCCATCTCTCCATCATAGACATTATAGTGCCCCACAAGATGGGGCACCCAGGAAATGGTGACATGATTGAGTGGAGACAAAGGTGTGGGGCAACAATGACGTGTGACACAAGCATGGAGTAGTGAAGGATTGGCGTGCAGACCAAGCAAGAAATTTGAGGAAGATAGCATGTGTGTGAAGGCAAAGGAAACACAAAAGAAAATTGCACTTTTGCCCACAAGGGGCATCCACCTTCCAACCAGTAGGTCAGCCCAAGGGTGCACTCCCCCATGAAGGGGTGTCCACCTAGCATACGACAGGTTGGCCAAGATGATTGGAAAACATGTCAAGTCGATCCAAGTTGGATGAGGGTCATTTACCACAAAGGAAGGAGTATATAAATAAGATGAAGGGTCATTCGAACAAGGAACTCGAACTAGGTAAGCAAGTCGACCAATATTGCAGAATGCACTTGGAAACATATTATATCATAGAAATGAGGAATTCACACCAAGAGAAGGAAAGAGACATAGGAAATGTGACAGACAAGTTGAGGCTCGCCTAGCCAGCTTGAAAAACTATTAGAGTTAAGTCTTTTGGGTCTAGGCATAATTTTGAGGTTTCTATTTGGTCGCACATTGTTTGGGCAGAAGTTGCACTATCCAGCAGGGTAATGATAGATTGCACGACTTGGGAAATACCAAGTGGATGAGTCATTGGTGCAACTAGGTAATTACCACACACTTGTAAATTGTACATTTCACTTGTAAAATATTATTGCAGAAGCTTGATATACTATTTGGGGCGAACTGTTGGGAGTTTTCCCATCCTCCTTATAATTTTTCAGTGAATGATATCACATTTTTTTTCTGCATGTGTTATGGTTATTGCACATTGAATTTAATTGAAGCTAATGTAATTCCACTGCATATGTAATTGGAGAAAAAATAAAAACTAAGTGTTGGTAGTAGGCATAGTCTAGGTGGAATAAATGTGAAAGGTCAAAACTCATCAGTGTCACACAACACTCACGAGTGGACTTACAGTCGCCACAATGCGGGGTTTTGACACATCGACTGCCACTATAACCTCTAGGTGCAACTGTATAGCCTCAGGCATGACACATGAGTAAATTGAGGATTAAACCTGTGACTCACATGGTGGCATGAATGCCTTAGAGGTGCATTCACTCCCAAATAGGTGACACACTATGAGGGTTATTTCTAATAATATGCTTGATTGGATACGGGATTTTTAATATATATATATATATATATATATTATAGAGAGAAAGAGAGAGAGAGAGAGAGAGAGAGAGTTTTAGTAATTAAATTTTTGAACTTCATATAAAACTTTGTTGAGTAATTAATATATCATTATGCATCTTAATAGGATCCAATACTTTAGAGTAGGATTTTTACTGAAAGATTTTCTTGAATACAAGATGAGTAAAACAAAACCTTAATTCAAAGATAATATACATTTATATATCACCAACCTAGATCCATGTTAACATGGGATGTGAGGAATTAAATATCTTTTCACTCTAAAAGATGTTCAAATATCACGAGATTTGATCCCTCTTGGTGGTTTTGGTAGTTCCGAAGTTAAGATAGATCTAGGTTGGTTTCATTTCCTACTTCAAATAAACTATAGTCCACATGAAAACCATGGGTCAATACCATGCATTCTCATAACCCTGGAGCTCAAAAACTACCAGTAACTTGACCAAGTCAAGGTTACCTTATTACTTATCTTAATTTAAAGTTATTTGTTTTAACCCTCTCGGTGTTTTTGAGTTAAGATAGATCTAACCTTGTTTAATTTACTCCTTCAAATAAACACTATTCCACATGAATACTATAGGTCAATACCTTGGGTTCTCATAAACCTCCAGCTCAAAATCTACTAGTAACTTGACCAAGTAAAAGTTACTTTATTATTTATTTTAATTTAAAGTTATTTTTGTTTTAACCCTCTTGTTATTTTTCCTAGTTCCGGAGTTAGCATTTTGAAAATGAAGGATTATTTTCGTTGGAAAGAATTGCCACGGGATATATAGGAGAAAGTCTTGGGACGACTCCCTCTCCGATGCATTGGTAGATTTCGCAGTGTGTGTAAAAAATGGAATAACTTGCTTTCATCCACAAGATTTGTAACAACTCTATGGGCCCAAACCCCTGCCAACAGAAACCCATGGGTCGTTGCCATTTGTTGGCTCAATGTCGTTGAATTTTGTCCGTCATATAACTTCACCACGAAGACATGGGAGAAGCCCTTCCCATTTTCCTTCCTACGGGAGAAGGCAGCTGCTATAGCTGGGGGTTTTCGTGTAGGACTTTGTTATATGTTATCAGCCCCAGGTCTATGTATAGTGGACCTAATGCCACTAAGTTTAAGAGATGAAACATTGCCCATAGAAGAAGATTTTCTTTGCAAACCAATAACACGAACATTCCTGAAACTTTCGAATATCCCATCCAGGAAGAGCATAGGCATAATGGAAGGGGAGGGAAACACCTACAAAATCGTGGCGTTCAGTGAGTCGCGTGATGGAGGGCATATGAGAGTGTCCATTTATGATCCCTCTCAAAAGATCTGGACAATGGTCGGACAACTGCCCAGCAATTTGAAATTAGCTGGCAAAAGAATGGTTGCCTCCACGAGTTCTGTCTATTGTTTGGTGTATATGGAAAGCTACGCGTATGGCATTGTGGGCTTCAATATCGGAGATGGCACGTGCAATATAATACCGTTGCCGAAATTGATTGATACCAACCCTCAGTTTTTCGCCTGTCAAGGGCGGCTGCTACTTGTGGGATACGTCCACATCGACGGTCAAGTTGAAGTGCACGATGGCATGAGCTCCAAGATGAGTTTACAGAGGAGCCCCAAGATGAATCTGCAGAGGACATTCAAGATGAGTTTGAAGATGACCTGCAGGATAAGTCTGAGTTTGAAGATGAAGTTGAATATGAGTTCGAGGATGAAGATAAATTTGACAATGAGTTCGCGGATGAGCTCCAGGAGCAGTTTCTTATTTGGGAATTACAGGAGAATATGGCTCCTTCCTCCAATTCCTCTCCCTCTTCATGCTGGAAGGAGATTGCAAAGATGCCTTCGTCAGTTTGCAAGAAGCTGATTAGTAATATGATCACAAATTGGCTGTGCTATCTTCACTGCGTAGGAGCAGGGGATTACGTGGTTTTCTCCATGGTTTCAAGAAATGAGATTTTCTATTATGATTTGACCCAAACAGTTATGGGGATCTTTTCATTTCCAATTAAGGAGTGACCGTGCGAGTCCCTTTGCATTTGAACCAAGGCCCGATGTGAAGGTAGAGTAATCCTAACCCTAAAAGGATATACTATGATTGGTAGTCCGTCTAATATGGCTGGATTGAGACTCAAGAGTTTTCCTAATTTTATTATACATTAGTCTTATGGATCGCTAGTTTGTGAATGTGGTGGTGCCAATTAACTTGTAAATTTAGAAAGATGGTTGTAAAGATTAGGGTTGTAGTTGTAAATTGCCTCTAAGGTGATAACATTGAATTTGTTTGGAAGTTTATAGCTCTTATGTTGTTTGGAGTTAAGTTAGTTTGTTTTATGGTGTATTTGAGGTGCATGTTGAAGATAAGTTATTGTGTATTGTAATGGTTTTCTTTGCTGTTAGAATAGTTTTGATGTTTATTATTATGATGTTGAGTATTTATGAAATACTAATTTTCAGTAGGATGTCAACTTATATTGTAAGAATAGATGTTGGTTTAGTTGTTTGGTATTCTTTCTCATTGTAATCTTGTTGATAAGTGTTAAAGGTGGTTTATGTTGACACAATTGTTATTTAAGCTATATGTAAATTATTGTTCTAAGTTGCATTTAGAACTTCTTGTGGTGTATTTTCAAGATTGCATATAATGTGGTTTTCGTTAATATTTAGAGCTTCTTGTCGTGCATTTTTAACATTTCACATAATGTGGTTTTTGTTAATATGTATCAATGATTTTTTTAAAAAGATTACTCGATTTAGTTAATTTGTGAAGGGTTGTGGATTTGATGGTTCCATTATCGTGTGACTTCAATTCCATGTTATTTTTCACTATAATTGTTTTCGATGATGATTTTTATGAAAATTAAGTTTCATAGTTTGCATTGTTGAGTTTTACATTGTTTGCAGATAAGTAATAAATGTTGCACTTGGATCAATTTCAATATCAACACAAGTGTTTGTAATTGTATAGTGTTACTCAACTTTTTGGGGAGGGAGAAATGGGAAGGCAGAGATAGGTCTACATTAGATTAGTGTAAGAAAAATTGAAAAAAAAAGTTCAACATTTTTTAAAAGTAGGCCAACTAATATTCTGTCCATATAAAGGGATAGTTGGACAAAAATCTTGCTCAATCATGATCAATCAATCTTGAGGAGCTTGAGTTTTTCAATCTTACTTGCTTTTTTTGCCAGGGCCAGATGAATGTCATCCTTAGGTGTGGAGTTTTGACCATGGAGACAACATAATCGAAACTATGAGATGGCATACGCTTTTGTTTTAGGTGTAGGAAAGCACCACTGTAAAAAAAATTGTTGTCTATGGAAATTAGTTATGTGGTTTCTTCGATTACGTGTTCAAGCTCAGACTTCTTTTCTGGTTTGCTTGGGGAGCACAGGTAGTTACAATGGAATATAGGTTTTGAGTGCCCACAAAAATCTAAGAGTGACCTCATAGGAAAATAATGAATAATATAATCTCATTGCTGAGAGTGGCTCATTTGACACCATAACATTGACTTCTACTAGAATCCAAATGCTAATTTCAAAGAATGCAAAAAACATCAAACAAATGATATTATAGTTTTTAAGAGGAGTATGTTGGAAATAATAATCCCAACCACTGGAATAAACAACCTAACAACAATGATAAGCGATACTTGTCAGACATATTTTTGTAGGTTGCGTCTCTGTTCGAAGAAGGAAGGATTGAAGCCAGGCATGAACCATTATGAAACATAGCAAGGAATTTAAAGCAGTCAATGTACTTTGGTAAATAAATATGGGCAAGCATTTATTCAGCAAATATTGTCCACACTCCAAAAACACCTGTGTGATTTTGATCACACTCAACAACAACATCATATTAATTTCCCTCTGTCATGAATTAAATGTAAAATTGTATGTTGAGTTATATATGAATGTAAAAGTAATTTTGTAATGGGTTAGAGAGTAAGAGGTTAGAGAGAAGGAGAGCCCAAGTCTCTGGGGAGAAAATGGTGGAACAAATTTTGGTGGGCGTGTGAAAACAACAGTGACAGTGTTTTATTGTGTGCTATTCGTGTGAAATTTTAGTTTTTACTTAGTGAATGAGTCGTAGCCTCATGTGAATGTATTTTCATGTTTTAGAATATAATACTAAGTTTTTATTGTGTTGCTCCAAACCTACTTTGCCATTTTTTCTGTGAGTAAATATTATTAATAAGTCTCTGAAATAGTTGTCCAAGCAAGGATGGGACACCCTCCAAACAACCTACCAAGGCATGGAAAAAGTCAAGACAACAAAACTGCAAATGTTGAGGAGAGATTTTGAAACACTTCGTATGAAAGAGTCTGAGAATATAGACTCTTTTATACATGTAAGTGGGTTGGTTACTCAAATGAGGTCTCATGGTGAGACACCTAAGGAAAGAAGAATAGTTGAAAAAGTTTTGAGAAATTTGCTAGCAAGGGTCAAGGCCATTGTTGTGGCCATAGAAGAGACAAAGGATCTCTCATAGTTCTCAGTGGATGAGCTTAATGCATCACTGATTTCTCATGAACATACACCGAATAGAGAAGCAAGCTCCTCATTGGAGCATGCCTTCGAAACACAAGTATCATTTGGTCAAGGTCGAGGCAGAGGAAGTCCATATTCTAGAGGAAGAGGAAGAAGACCACACAGAGGTGGATGAAGCAGCCCCTCAAGCTCAAATGCAAGAGGAAGCAATCAAAATCCAAGTCAAGGCCCAAGCCAAAATCAAGCATGAGGTCAAAGGTATGATAAATCTCAAGTTCAATGTCATTATGCAAATGAATGTAGAAGAAGCAATATGACATTAGTAACAAACCAAGTGTAAATTTCACAAGAGAAAATCAGAACCATGATAGCATGTGTTTAGCTTATAATGTAGCACAAGAAAAATAGAGTGATATATGGTATCTAGATTCATAGTGTAGCAACCACACGAAAAAAAACATAGAAATGTTTTCTGATCTAGATGAAAGTGTGAAATTTGAAGTGACATTAGGAACTGATAGCAAAGTCTCTATCATGGGAAAGGAAGAGTTAATATCTGAACAAAGAAGGGCGACAAGAAATACATCTCAGATGTTTAATTTTTCCCAGTTCTAAAACATAATCTCATGAGTGTTGGATAGCTCATGCAGAAAGGCTACACTGTCTTCTTCAAAAATGATGTGTGCACAATTTTGGATAGGCCTCCAAGTAGACAACTGATTGCAAAGGTTCAGATGACAAATAATAGAATGTTTCCCCTAAAAATGATATCGCATTTGTAGAAAGAAGGTGCACAAGCACAACTATCTATGAACTCAAAAGAAGACGGAAGAAAAGAAGTAGTTGTCACCCAAGTAAACTTTCAAGCAAAGGTAAATTATGAGAACTAGTTATGGCACTTACGATTTGGACATCTCAACTTTGGAGGTTTGAATTTGTTGCATAAGAACTAAATGATGAAGGGTTTACCACTCATAGAAAAACCAGACAGCCTATGTGAAGGATGTATCTTGGGCAAGAAATATAGAGAGACATTTCTAGCAGGAAAGTCAGTAAGGGCAAAGGCACCTTTGGAAATTGTCCACTCATATTTATGTGGACCAATACAAACACCATCAATTGGTGGTAGCCACTATGTATTGACCTTCATAGATGACTACACAAGGAAGACATGGGTCTTTTTCCTAAAACAAAAAAGTGAAGTCTTTGAACGCTTTCGCCAATATAAGGCTCTCGTTGAAAAGAAAATTGGACACTACAACAAAGTCCTTAGGACTGATAGAGGTGGAGAATACATCTCAAATGAATTCCTTCAATTTTGCGGGGAGCATGGAATTCACAAGAAATTTACAACAAGATATACACTGCAACAAAATGGTGTGGCAGAAAGGAAGAATAGGACCATTATGGAGACGACAAGGAGTATGTTGAAGGAAAATAATTTTCCAAATGAGTATTGGGCTGAAGCTATCGCTTGTGCAGCATATATCTTAAATAGATGTCCAACCAAAAGCATCTAGAACATTGTTCCTGAAGAGGCATGGAGTGGGAGAAAACAAAATGTCACTCAAATGAGAGTTTTTGGATGTGTGGCATATGCAAATGTCCCAAATGAGTTAAGGAAGAAGTTGGACAACAAGGGGGAGAAATGTATATTTGTTGGATACATTGATGAATTCAAGGCATACAAGCTCTACAATCCATCAACCAAGAAGGTCATAATCAACAGAGATGTGTAGTTCATAGAAGAGGAAGCATGGGATAGAAGTTTAGAGAAGACAATCAATGTTAAAGGATGTATGCCACATGAGGACGGAGAGGAACTAACCACAACAAGTAATTTCTCAACATTGACTCCCTCTACTCCTATTCAAGTGCAACAAAGTAGGCAACAAGTAATGTGATCAACAAATAATAGGATAGTTTCACGCAGCCAGGCATGTGCTTCTCCAAGCACATTGCGAAGCGCGACACCAAGTGACATGTCAAGCCCATCTTGAACAAGCACAAGAAGACCAAAATTCAGAAATTTAAATGAAATTTATGAGCAAGATGAAGTTGATAGTAGCATAGGTTTGAATTCCTTGTTTGCATTATTTTGTCATGTAGATGACTCAATCCACCTTGAAGATGCAGTCAAAGAAGAAAAGTGGGTTGTGGAAATGGAGGAATAAATAGAATCAATAGAAAGGAATGACACATGGGAGTTGCTGAGCCTTCCAAAAGGAAAACATGTCATTGGAGTGAAGTGGGTCTATAAGACCAAAAGCGACACTGAGGGAAAGATTGAGAGGCACAAAGAAAGGCTATTTGTCAAAGGATACAAGCAGCGACATGGAAGAGATTACGTGGAGAAGTTCACGCCAGTCGTATGGATGGAGACAGTGCATGCAGTTGTGGTGATTGCTGCGCAGCACAAATGGACGTAAAATCAACGTTCTTGAATGGAGTGCTGAAAGAGGAAGTGTATTTCACACAATTTCCTGGTTACGAGATTGAAGGCCAAGAAGACAAAGTAAATCGGTTGAGGAAAGCTCTTTATGGGTTGAATCAAGCACCGCGCACATGGTACAACAGTGTAGATACCTACTTGTTGGACAATGCTTTTGACAAATGTGACAGTGAGCCTACTCTCTACATGAAAGAGAGTGAGGGTAAGATTCTCATTGTCATCTTATATGTAGATGATTTGATTTTTACAAGCAGTGATGATTTCCTCATAGCTAATTTTAAACAAGTCATGAAGAGAGAATTTAAAATGATTGACTTGCGATTGTTAAGATATTTTTTGGGCATAGAAGTGAAGAAAGCAAAAAATGGCATTTTTTACTCTCAAGCAAAGTATGTGGAAGAAATTTTGGAGAGGTTTAAAATGTAAAACAAGTCCACACCATCTCCAACTGTCATAGGGTTGAAGTTGAGAAAAGAAGATTGCAGCAACAATGTCAGTCCAACATTATACAAAAGTATGATAGGTAGCTTGATGTATTTGACTGCCACTAGGTCGATTATAATGTATGTAGTAAGTTTGGTGTCAAGGTTCATGGAGACACCCAAGGAGACACATTGGCAAGCAACGAAAAGGATTCTGAGGTATGTCAATGGGACAAAATAGTATGGCATTTTGTACACAGCAACAAGTGATTTCAGGTTGGTTGGTTACATTAATAGTGATTGGGCAGGCAGTGTCAATGACAAAAAGAGCACGTCAGGATATGTTTTTCATTTGGGTTCTGGAGCCATTTCATGGGCCTCCAAGAAGCAACCAATAGTTTCACTGTCAATACCAGACACTGAATATGTCACAGCAACAACAACAATGTGTTAGGCAATTTGGATGACAATGATGTTGAGGGATCTTCGTCATGACCAAGACAGCGCGACAACTATTCTCTGCGACAACACCTCAACAATTGCATTGTCAAAGAATTTTGTCTTCCACAAGAGGACCAAGCATATTGGTGCAAAATATCATTTTATTATAGAGTTGATTAACAATGAAGAAATTGTGTTGCAGCACTGTAGGTCACAGGAATAATTTGTTGACATCATCAAAAAGCCATTGGCATATGAAAATTTGGGAATTGTAAATGGCGACAATTGTGATTAAGACGAAGTGTTGGAAATAATAATCCCAACCACCACAATAAACAACCTAACAGCAATGATACTTGTCAGATGTATTTTTTGCAAGTTACATCTTTGTTTGAAGATGGAAGGACTGAAGCCAGGCGTGAACCATTTTGAAACAACAACATCATATTAATTTTGCTCTGTCATGAATTACATGTAAAATTGCATGTTGAGTTATATATGAATGTAAAATTCATTTTGTATTAGGTTAGAGAGTAAGAGGTTAGAGCGAAAGAGAGTGCAAGTCTCTTGGGAGAATATAGGTGTGCTATTCCACGTGAAATTTTATTTTTTACTTAGTGAATGAGCCGCAGCCTCATGTGAACATATTTTCATGTTTTACAATATAATACTAAGTTTTTATTGTATTGCTCAAAACCTATCTTGTTATTTTTGCGGTGAGTAAATATTATTCATAAGTCTCTCAAATAGCTTCACCTCATGTGAATGTATTTTCATGTTTTACAATATAATACTAAGTTTATATTGTGTTGCTCCAAACCTACTTTGTCATTTTTTCCGTGCGTAAATATTATTCATAAGTCCCTCAAATAGCTCCATGGTGGGCCAAGTCCAAGTTTGTGAAATAGCTTCGTGGTGTGCAAAGATAGTTGCCCGAAATCAGCTTCGTAGCTGCATGAAAATAGCTTCACGAAAGTCAAAGACCTTTGCCCTCCGTTGAAAATTAAATTTTACTAAATATTTCTAATAGAGTAAATGTCATTATATATATATATATATATATATATAATATATATATATATATATATTATAGATAGATATAGATATAGATATAGATTATAGATATAGATATAGATATAGATATAGATATAGATAGGTAGATAGATAGATAGATAGATCAAACTCATTGCACTCTTCCAGGATATACGTCCCTAGTTCTCAAGGAATCTCCTAGCTCTATTACTTAGTGAATGAGCCGCAGCCTCATGTGAACATATTTTCATGTTTTACAATATAATACTAAGTTTTTATTGTATTGCTCGAAACCTATCTTGTCATTTTTGCGGTGAGTAAATATTATTCATAAGTCTCTCAAATAGCTTCACCTCATGTGAATGTATTTTCATGTTTTACAATATAATACTAAGTTTATATTGTGTTGCTCCAAACCTACTTTGTCATTTTTTCCGTGCGTAAATATTATTCATAAGTCCCTCAAATAGCTCCATGGTGGGCCAAGTCCAAGTTTGTGAAATAGCTTCGTGGTGTGCGAAGATAGTTGCCCGAAATCAGCTTCGTAGCTGCATGAAAATAGCTTCACGAAAGTCAAAGACCTTTGCCCTCCGTGAAAATTAAATTTACTAAATATTTCTAATAGAGTAATGTCATATATAAATATAATTATATATATATATATATATATATATATTATATATATAATATATAGATATAGATATAGATATAGATATAGATATAGATATAGATAATAGATAGATAGATAGGTAGATAGATAGATAGATAGATCAAACTCATTGCACTCTTCCAGGATATACGTCCCTAGTTCTCAAGGAATCTCCTAGCTCTATTACTTTTTTCTATTTAACCAACACATTTCGGATTAGCTATTTCGATGGGGCATGATCTAGAGGATGCTGTGGAGTTTTTTTTCATATTAATCTTGCTACAATCTATAGTTTTAGATCATTTGGAGGTATAGGGGACCATTGTAGGATTGAAATGTTGGCTTTATAGGGTGTGTTACAAGTGGTTATGTGGCTCAGCATTGATAATATTTTGGTGGTTCGAGACCCTCCACGATCAAATGGATTAAAAAAAAAATGACTTGGAGGTCCCCTCTCTTTGCAACTGGATGTAGAGGGTTCAAATTTTAAAGTCTCCCTTTTATGAGATATCCTTCCAACATATCTACAGTAAAAAAAACTCTAAAACCAATGCTTTCTCTAAAAGTCTTATGTCTAGCATATGGAATTTGAGCTGGCATATGCCTTTTGACCTGGTTGTGGAGAGAGCCATTAGAAGTCATGGTTCTTTTGAGATCTTCTAAACTTAAACTGAGATGACGGACTTCAATAATACAAGGCCACCATAGGAAATCATGAATAATATAATCTCATTGCTGAGAGTGGTTGTATTCACATCATAGCCTTTGCTTCTAATAGAATCCAAGCCCTAATTTCAAAGAATGCAAAAAACATCAAGCAAATGATATTACGGTTTTTAAGAAGAGTAACTTGATGGTCATATATATATATTATATTATATATATATATATATATATTATATTATATATACACGATCTAACTCATTCCTCTCTTAGCATTGTTGCACACTTCCATGATATAGGTCCCTGGTTCTCAAGGAATCTCCTGGTTCTATTACTTTTGTCTACTTAGCCAACACATTTTGGATGTGTTATTTCGATGGGACATGAGCTGGAGGAGGAGGGCGTTGTGGATATTTTTTTAATATTAATCATGCTACAATCTACAGTTTTAGATGGTTTGGAGGTATACGGGACAATTGTAGGGCTGAAATGTTGGTTTTATTGGGTGCTTTACAAGTGGTTATGAGGCGCAACATTGACAAGATTTCGGTGATTGGGGACTCTCACCATGATTAGATGGATTCAAGAAAGAAATGACTTGGAGGTCTCCTCTCTTTGCAACTGGATGCAGAGGGTTCAAGTTTTAAAGTTTCTCTCCTATGAGATACTGTTAAACACACATGGGGAGTGAGAAAGATAGGAAAGATAAAGCATGCATTACAATTTTATTAACAATAGATATACATTTATAGTACAATGTGGTGACCGTTGGGACTCACATCCCAAGGTCCCTTGGACTGCTTTGTCTCTTTAACTTCCACACTAACCCATTTAGGATTAGGTGTCCAACATTCCCCCCCTTAATCCGAAGGGTTATGTATGAGTCCAAGAAGAGAGTTGTAATACAAAATGTG
>APFE031282749.1:33715-55922 GCA_000404065.3 Pinus taeda | reverse complement strand
ATGATGGGCTTGGGAAGTGCAGACTGAACTTCTGCATCTGCATGTAACCTTGCTGCTTTGTTTGGTACTAAATCTGAATGAACTGTAACACACTGCTGATGGGTGGTTGTCTCAATGTTCTGAACAAAAATAGGTTCAGAATGGTGTCTATTTTGATGTAGCTCTTCTTGCTGTAGCTGTGATTCAAGCTGCAAAAAATCAATCTTTTCCTATGCATTTTGTAGACATGTCTGAATTCCTGAGAGAAAATCCTTGCTGATTTTGATTGTATTATTCATAGTAGAGAGTATTAGATTGTCCACTAACTCTAATATTTCACTAATTGGAGCCATTTTTAATCCTCAAAAATAGTGAAACAATGAGGAAAAGTGACACAGGGCTAAGCTTGCAATACCCACGATCAATAATATCTAAAACATAGAAGAATGCATCCCAGCATTTACCGAATCAAAAAATTCAATCACTAGTCAATTCACACTTTCCCATTTCAACCTGCGGAATCTTTCCAATATATGTTCAAAATCATTCAATATTATCAATCTTGATCCACTCACCTTCAGGAAAAAACAATACTCAAATGCTTCCTAAACCATGCCAATATTCGCATTCCTTTCATGAAACTGGAGTCTGAAGGTTCAGTTGCTTCCTTTCGGCTTGTTGGAGTCAGACGTGGCAGTTATAACATCTACACGTTGCTCTCCTGCTTTTTCAGTGACTCGTTTCATAATAGAAGTTGCACCATGCAAGGGAAATTTCTGCTGTCGTTTAGTGCAAGAAAAATCTGAGAATGACGCTTCTTATATACTTTAAAGTTTACCAGTAGAACTTTTCTTCTCGTAGGATTTGGTGAGGGCAGAGGCAGTTTGTGAATACAATATAAATGAAAGGAAATTCTAGCTTCTGGAGTTTGCCTTAGCAGCAATAAATTGAAAACTTGTGTTTCTTCTTTGTATGATTCCTGTGCTAGATATGGGAAGCTTGCACCTTATATGTAGGATATCTTTGCGATTACAGTGAAGGCAGTTAGGGAAGATGAGGAGCTCGTTGCTCTGCAGGCTGTTGAGTTTTGGAGTTCAATCTGTGATGAGGAAATCGATATACTGGAGATGTTTGGGGATGATTTTGATGGCGATTCTGAGGAGGTGTCGTGTTTCTATTTTGTTAAGCAGGCACTCCCTGCGCTGGTGTGGTTGCTACTAGAAACATTGTTGAAGCAAGAAGAGGATCAGGATCAGGATCAGGACGAATGTGCTTGGAATCTATCGATGGCAGGGGGCACCTTCTTGGGGCTTGTTGCGAGGACTGTGGGAGATGATATTGTACCAGTGGTGATGCCGTTTGTGCAAGATAACATATCTAAGCCAGAATGGCGATGCCGGGAAGTAGGTACTTATGCGTTTGGTTCAATTCTTCATAGACTGCCGGTTTGAATTCTGCTTTCTCTGGCCCCATCAGCGTATACCTGTCTTACTTGCATCATGGATCAACTGTTCAAATCAGCCTAATGGTGGTCGTCGAATTAATCTGGACAGCCAGGACGGCATAACAAGTAAAATCCAAACATAGATTTCATAAGTGGAACGCTAAGGCGTAACTCGTATCAGAGTCGACACCTCCCGTTGAGTTTTCTTGATCTGAAATATTAAGAAATGGGTGGACTCTCTTTGCATTACTTTTTGACAGTGCCCTCACAAGAGTGAATGAACTCATACCAAGGGGGCCATCTGGAATAATGAAAACATGGGATGGTAAAGGAATCTCACAGAAATTATATATACTGCCTGTCACATGCCATCAGACCCCAACACAACCAACACTTGATGTGCTGATGTTTCCTCCACAGATTGCGCGCGAAGCCCATCACTGAGAACAGAATATATGACAACTGTGTTTGTCTCTGTGTATCCGTCTACCGAATATATGACAACTGCATTTGTTTCTGTTCTTGGATTTCTGATCGGATTCACCCCCTTAGTCACCAGTTAGGTTGGCTTGATTGGTTTTGTAGTCATATATATACAAGAGACCAAGTCTATTCAACATTAATATGATGCGAACCAGTCATTCAATTAGACAAGAGAGACGCTTACAACAACCTGTATATGTTACAGGTGGTAAGCCGAGACTTTTCACAAGCTCACGGGTCAAGGTAAGAACAAGGTTGAGGCCGCAGACGAATGAGTCAATTCTTCAGGATTAAAAGGAAGACAAATAGCCAAATCGACTAGAATGGCCATGAAACTTATGCCCTAGTCATTCAATAGGCTTCATATTACAGTCAAACATTTTTATGATCCTTACATCATGTCTGTCACAGAAACTTGCTTACCTGGGCTGAGACTTAGCGGATATGGAATTGGCACAAATTGTTTTATGACATTGAAATCCTTTTGCTCATAAGTAGTCCTTGATATGCTATAATGGAAGGGTCCGAAAAAACCTTTGTTGGTCCTTAATTTAAACCTTCAATGAGCCGCAGGTCCCATAAGAGCTTGAAACATAATTGAATCTTCAGGCGTTCTTTGTCAGGCAGGCGTTTCCTTCAGGCAGTGTTACTCTTTCAGTCGTTCTTGTAGGGCAGCGTTTCCTTCAGGCAGCGTTTCCTTCAGGTGTTGGACAGAGGAGCAGAAAGAAGGCAGTGTTGGTCAAGTGGCAGCTAAATTCTAGCTGAGGAAATATTCATAAGTAATGACAGAAACCATAAAACAAATGGTTCAAATATCATCAGGGCAGGATATTGCCTGCTCTGATACCATGTTAAACACACATGGGGAGCGAGAAAGATAGGAAAGATAAAGCATGCATTACAATTTTATTAACACAAAATATACATTTATAGTACAATGTGGTGACCGTTGGGATTCACATCCCAATGTCCCTTGGATTGCTTTGTCTCTTTAGCTTCCACACTAACCCATTTAGGATTAGGTGTCCAACAGATACCCTTCCAAAATGTCTACAGAAAACAAAACTCTAAAAAAAATGCTCTCTCTAAAAGTTTTATGTGTAGCATATGCATTTTGACCTAGTTGCAGAGAGAGCCATTAGAAGTCAAAGTTCTTTTGAGATCTTCTAAGTCCTTCTGCTTCTCAATTGGTGCTTCTGTGGTATTTTTGGGCTCTTGCCACGTTATGCTATTGGTTTTTGTTCTTATAATCTCTATGTGCTCAAGAATTTTGTTATGTGTTTAAGCTACATATGAATTTTTTTGATACCCATGTCCGCCTTTACAAAATTGTTTGAAATATAGATACAATGCGCTTTTTTGGCCAGCTATAGTAGCAGTTTTATTGTGTCAATGTTGGACAATAGTCTAATTTGTTCAGGATTTATACTCAGGTATAACATTATTTTTACTAAAAAATTGTATTGTTTTCCTCTTATGAACAAAAAAACATGATCAAACTCGTCATCTACCTAAAATAATTAAGAAAGCATGCCTAAAGATCCCCACAGGTTGCATAACAGATTTTTTTTCGTGCTTTGTATTAAGGAAAGAAATACCAGATAAAACATAAATATATCTTAAATTTTTCCAATGAAAGTATGGATTTTATATTCAAACTCACGAAACATGGAAGAAATTCGCAAAATAATATTGTGTATTTAAACTTGGATGTATATCTTAAAGTAGTATGAATTATCTGTTTACATGAAAGTTCATCTAAAAATTAAATGCATTACATTTTCAATCTCTCACCTGAAGAAAAAAAAAATGTCACTTTCTTCATAAAAATAATGCAGTTCTATGCTCAAGATCACAACCAAGGGAGTATCCAAAGAGCCTAAATCCAGTGAAAATTGTGATTTTTCATTAGGTAGGATATTGTCAAAGGTTGACCTTGTATACTGCGATAGTGTAAAAGGTTTATCCCGATTTGCTATGTTGTGTAACATGGCCTTCCTTCTACCATTAACGCAGAAACAATCCATGAAAACAATAATGTGCATTGTCTCTACATATTTCATTATTTTCAACTGCAAGAGATGCAACGATAAAAATATATGTAGCGCTAGACATTAGGGTGCAATTATAGGAAATAAGGTAGAAAACTTTGTCAAGGGTGCAATTATAGGATATAAGGTAGAAAACATTGTCAATGAGTTCCAGGTGCGTCTTACCGCGTAAGGTGTATATATATATCTTTCATCCCTTGAATTGAATAAAAGTCGGAGCAAGATAGTAAAATGAAACTCAAAATATGCCAGAAAATTAGGATGAAAGACAAATAGTTGGTATTACTATGCAAATTATCACTTGATTAAGGTATGTTATTTAGCTAGAAAATATACAATTCTTAACTTTTTTATAGCATTTAAAATCTTGGAAATATTAACATATTTTACATGAGTAAAAAGTTTTGAATTTATAGTGAATGAACGCTTTGTCAAGAGATTTATGAATGAATGAATGCAGGTTTTTTCTGTCGTAGATTCTTGGTTCATTTTTTTTAACAAACTTATTTAAATTAATCAATTTAATTTAGGATTTAAATTATGAGGTGTAAATTATTTAATTTAAATAAGATTGAATTAAACTAGTTTAGATTTATGTTAACTCTAGATCCATCTAAGGCTGAAAGGGTTCAAATTTATTGAGATGCAAGCTTTTTTTAGAGTAAAAAGAGATTTGATCCCTCTTTTGGCTTGGTAGATGATCTTTCTAGGACAAAGAATTAAAGGTATTATAGACTCATGTGCATGGATGTGTCTATGTTAATTTATGCAACAGATCAATAAGATTTCGAAATACATAGACACTAAAGCAGTTAGAGAAAATACAACATAAAAACATGTAAATACAACAAGTTTAATAAGGAATTCACCCAATACTCTTGGACTACGTCTCCTGGTCCAGTCTTTAGTGGTGGCCTCTCTATTATGTTTTCAAAGTAGAGTTTTTACAACAGTGAACTCATTTTGAGT
Organism: Pinus taeda; assembly: GCA_000404065.3. Classification (NCBI taxonomy): domain Eukaryota; kingdom Viridiplantae; phylum Streptophyta; class Pinopsida; order Pinales; family Pinaceae; genus Pinus; species Pinus taeda. Next base: position 50,996 of record APFE031282749.1, on the reverse strand, counting down.
CTCACTCAATAGATATGAATCAGTAGGACTAGAGTACATAGACTCTCCTTATTGAAACTTGACCTCTACTGGTCACAGTAGTATGAGACCAATTTGAGACTCATACATGACAGGCATATACAGAGGAGCTCGCTTGAACCTCTCAAGCCTTCTCTGGAGTACACAGAATCTTTGAATCTCTCTGGCTTTGTCTCAATGCTGCCTTTGCTCTGTAGGTCTGCTTGACTTATTTCCTCTGTTGTCTGCTCTTAGATTTCTTACTCACTTTTCTCACTGCTTGCTTTGTTTCTGTCAATTTGTGGCTTTAAAGCCAATTTTCTTTCTAATTGTTCATTTCCGTTTTTTGGCATTCTGGTTCTTCTTCCTCTCTCTGTTTGAATTCCCCTCTTCTACATCATCATCATTGTGTAACACTTCACAGGGAGGTGGCCACCTGTTTCATAATGAACTGAGTGTTAGTTCTCTTGGAAATGTTTGAACATTCGTTATTTCCATTTAACTCCCAGATTTTCCACGAACATCATTCTTCTTCCAACTCATCGTTCATGTTGGACTTCAAACTTTATATAACTTGGCCTATTTACACTGTTGAAACCGATCATCCATCGGATTGCATGTCTGCCGTCGATTTGGAGCCTCCAGATCCTATGGCCTCCGTCCATATTGGGTGGGTAAGTTGCATGACGTTTACCTGTCCGGTATGAATGGTTTTCTCTCTCTTATGCCAGACGCATGGCACCCAGTGTGTGGCATCAGGCAGGACTCAGTTGAAACCGCTTACCACTTGAAGCTCTTCTGATATCCTGCCGATTTTTGTGTGGGACCCGCTTTTGACGGAGTAGGCGAATTTGACTTTTCGGTTCCATTCGCTTGGGGCTTTTCCTTCTCTAAGGGGTTTTCCCGATGATATGTAATTAGAAATCGCATATCAGAAACCTCCCCAATTTCTCCAAAAGACCTCCCATTTTGTTTTTTCGTGGCAGCGCGTGTTACCATGAGCCAACAATCTCCGCACTTGACCGAGAGTCCTCGTTGCTCCGCGCTGCTCACAAATTACAATTGTTCAGAGGGTGTTCCTCATAAGCTTGACCTTTGTAAGTCTTTGGAACTTTGGCATGAATTTTACAGAGTTATGAAAACTTAGAGAGTGTTTTAAGATCCAATTCGGATCACGACCTTCCCACTGAAAACGTTTTTAGACCACCAAAAGTCGGTTTTTAAGCATCAATCAAGTGAGGGTATAAATTCCTCACTTTCCCAATTTCTATCCATTTCGCATTACTTGGTTTTGAACCTTTGAGCCCTATCCTGAGGTACTCAACATCCCCTCTGAACGTGATTCTCACCTTCCTGTCTAGAACTATATCTTCCTGCAATTCATTAAGATATTCAGAAAACAAATCATCAATAGAGGGAAATTGACTCTGCTCTTCGGGATCTTCAATCAATGAAGGTTCAAATAGTCTCAAGTTGTCTACATTAACAACTGAGTAGATGTGCATGTAAGCTAGTAAATCAAGGCGAAAAACATTCTCACCAATTTTCCCAGGTATCTTGAAAGGTCCATACCTTATTGGCTTCAACTTCTTACCTTCACCTTGCATTCTGTCTTTGCTGATATACATCCAAACTTGATCACCAACTTGGAAACTATGCTCCATCCGATGCTTATCATGCCTTGCCTTGTACTTGGCTTGGCTCTTTTCCAGCTGTCCCTGTACTGCCTGGTTAATGTCTTGGATTTGTTCGATGAACTTGGTTGCCTTTTCCACATCACTGTGTCTATCAACCACTATGTCTTCACCAAAGAAAAAATCCAAGGGATACCTTGGCGTGAAACCAAAACAGGTCTCAAAAGGAGATTTCTGTGTAGAATAATGTTTATCTTGGTTGTAAGCATCTGCACATAACATAAATGTTCATCCCAAATCTTGGGATGTTTTCTGCAATATCGTTTGAGCAACTGGATCGCTGTCTTGTTGACCACTTCTGTTTTTTCATCTGTTTGCGGATGAAAGGTTGTGCTCTTTTTTAGTCTGGTGTCCATCAGTTCCCACAAACTTGACAAAAATTTCCCAACAAATCAGGTATCTCGATCATATATAATGGAAGTGGATAATCCAAAATGAACCCATACATGCCGAAAGAACAACTTTGTAGTTTGTTTAGCTGTAATCTATTTGTTACAAGGTATTAAGATACAAATTTTGCTGAACCTATCCACAACAACGTATAAATAGTCATGACCTTTCCTAGATTTAGGCAGTGCCCCAACGAAGTCCATGGAAACACTTTCCCAAGGATGAAAAGGAACTAGTAGTGGAGTTTACAAGCCTAGTTTTCTATTGCTAGATTTGCTTAGCACACATGGTACAACCTCTTACATATCTAGAAATTGTCTCATTCATGTTTTCCAATAACAAAATATTTGGAGCTGTGAAACTGTTCTACTTACACCAAAGTGACCTGATATTAGAGAAGTGTGTGCTTCTCGAATTATCTTTACTCTTTCAGTTTGCGGAATGCATAACTTTCCAAAATGATACAAGAGTTGGTCCTTAACATGATAATCCAATTATTCTACTTGTTTTCCATGAATTAAAGTAGCTTTCATGCAATACTAAATTATGCTTAAGTATAGTAGATGCATTTATGATTGGTCTGGACAACATATCTGCAACTTTATTTTGCATGCCCTTTTTATATATGATGTCTAAATGAAATTGTTGTAGAAAATCGATCCACCTATAGTGTCTTGATTGTTGCAACTTGGTTTGCGAGTGTAAATATTGAAGTGGTTGATGATCAGTATGTATAATTGTCTCTTTGCCCATTAAATAATGTCTCCACTTTTTCACACTCTGTACTAATGCACACAATTCTTTATCATATGTTGGATAGTTAACTACTACAGAATTAAATGTCTCAGAATGATAACATATGGGTTTACCGTGATGCATCAACACTGCTCCCATGGCATAGTCACTCGCATCTGTTTCAATCTCAAATGGTCTTTGAAGATTGGGCAATGTTAGTATTGGTGTTGTACTAATCTTTTCTTTTATGGTGTCGAAGGCTTTTTGCTTTTTTCCTCCTCACTGAAACACTGTGTTCAATCTTTTTAAAGCATGTAAGGGAGCTGCAATTAAGGAAACGTTAGCAATAAACTTTCTCCAATACTATGTTGTTCCTAAGAAGCTTCTGACTTCTGTAGCAAATTTGGGTTTAGGCCAGTTTATAATGACTGCAACCTTAGAGGGACTATCTTCAATTCAACACCCCCTACAATATGACCCAAATAATTCAAAGATGTTTTGCCAAATTCACATTTTGAGAGCTTAACATAAAGATTTTCTCTTTTCAAAACATCTAGAGTCTGCTTGACATGCTTTAAATTCTCTTCCCATGTTTTACCAAATATAAGAATGTCATCCTAATATACAATGACAAAATCATCAAGAAAAGGTCTAAGTACATCATTCATTACTCTCATGAAAGTAACAGGAGCATTAGTTAAGCCAAAAGGCATAACCAACCACTCATACAATCCCTGCTTTGTTTTGAAAACAATCTTCCATGCATCTTGCTCTGCAACTCTAACCTGATGACAACCACTATGCAAGTCCAACTTGGAAAAATAAACAGCTTCCTTTAACTGATATAATAGATCATCTATGTGAGGAAGGGGATAATGATTTTTTATCGTTATCTTATTCAATTCTTTATAATCAATGCGCATTCTCCATGAGCCATCTTTCTTTCTCACCAAGACAATTGGAGACCCACATGGTGATGTGCTAGGTCTGGTGAACCCTTTCTTGAGAAACTCCTGTATCTGCTTCTTAATTTCTACATTCTCTAAAGTGGACAACCTGTACATTCCAATGTTAGGCAATGGAGCATCTTGTTGCAAATTAATATCATGTACTATTTCATTTTTGGGTGGCAGACCTTTAGGTTCTTGAAATATTATATCATATTTTGAAACAACTTTTTCTAAATCAGCTCGTTGTTTAGCATCACAACCTTCAAATACATTGGTTTTATCTAGTTTCTTTTCCTTTACAACCATCAGTAAAAATTGTTTGCATGAATGTACAATTCTTTTCATCTACCCTGAGTTTATGAGAGTATAATTATTCTTGAGTTTATGAGCTCTTACAATATATTCAATTCCATCTTTAACGAGTTGATAGTTGTTCTTAGCTCTATAGAAAATAGCTTTCCTATCATACAAGTAAGGACTTCCTGAAATAATTACACATATATCCAAAGGAACTATATCTAACTCAACCTCATCTACAAATGCTAACCCAAAATAAAACTTAAGTTTACATTGTCTAGTCACTTGTAGCTTTGCTTCATCACATAACCAACCTGATGGATATGGTTTCTTATGAGGTGTGGTTAGTAATCTTGACTTCTTTACAATTGCTTTAGAAATTAAATTTACTTGAGAGCCACTATCAAACAAAGTATCAATCTTTTGATGCTTGGAAATAACCCGAACATGAAAAAACTCCTGCCTTTTCCTCTCATTTTCTTCATTATCAGTAGATTGTGCAAAATTACTAGTAGATGCTTTATAATTTTTACGTTTTATACCTATGCTTAGGATTGTTGTTTCATCTGCTGAGTCTGACCCCAAATCCTTTTGAATAACTACAACAATCTTCTTCTTTTTTCCCTCAAACTTCTTGAGTCTCAGCTCCGGATGCAGGATCCAACAGTGTTCATCATCATGCCCATCCTTCTTACAGTGAGTGCATGAAGATTTGGTCTTTTGTACAGTATTTATCTTCCTCTCTTTCCATTTTTGTTTTCTCTTTTCCTTGATTTTTCTTGCAGTGGGTTTTGATGATCCCCCAACTTTTGGGTTCACATTCTTGCCTCTAGCTTCTAGATGTGTTTCCTGAATAGATACCTCATCTATGCTAGTGGGCCTTAAGTAGCTATGTAGACCACCTATATACTTCAACAGAGTTTCAGGTGAGTCTAAAGAAATTCCTAGAATCAAAGCTCTTTTCCTAAATTCTTGAGTGTACCCTTGTACACTTTTTCCTTTTAATTGGTGAAGAGATTTCCAGCTCATCATGGCTTGCTACATATAGGCTAGTGGATAGAATTTCTTTTTAATTGCAGAAAAAAATTCACTCTAGACAGAAAGAATTTTACCATGCTTCTTCATGTCAGCTTGTGTCTTGCCTTCCCACCATACCAAGGTGGTGCCTCCAAGGCGTAGGCTAGCCAGTTGAATCTTACTTTTGTCCGAATCGATGCTTTGCACTTTTCAATAAACATCAACCTGTCTAATCCAATTATCCAACTTCTCTACATTCAACTCTCCATCATATATCGACAAATCAAATTTAACATCTAATTTAATCAAAGATGTTTTCCTTTTATTTTTAGGGCTACTAGGAGGTGTGGGAAGTTTTTCTTCTTTCTTTTTGCCTTTAGAGTGGTCATGGAGGAGAGATTCTTTTGTTCCTTTATCTCATTTAGAGTTTGATGGATATTCTTCTCTACCTATCTCAAATTCTCTATACATTTCCTCTACCATGGCTTTCATGGTCATGGAACCATCCATGAACTAGGAAACTGATTCCAAGGGACTTTCTTTTGAAATTTTCTTCTTAGGATATACTCTTCCAATTTCAGGGCTAGCTTCAAACAATTCTTCTTCTCCTAATTTAAGCTTTGATCTAGTTAGCATTCAACAACAAAATCCAGCACAAGCTTGTCTAACCTTAGTTACCTAGAGCTCTAATACCACTTGATATCAAATTTATCCAGGACAAAGAATTAAAGGTATTATAGACTCATGTGCATGGATGTGCCTATGTTACTTTATGCAACAGATCGATAAGATTGCGAAATACATAGACACTAAAGCAGTTAGAGAAAACACAATAGGAAAACATGTAAATAAAACAAGTTTAATAAGGAGTTCACCCAATGCTCTTGGGCTACGTCTCCTGGTCCAGCCATCAGTGGAGGCCTCTCTATTATGTTTTCAAAGTATATTTTTTACAACAGTGAGCTCAATTTGAGTCTCACTCAACAGATATGAATCAGTAGGACTGGAGTACATAGACTCTCCTTACTTAAACTTGACCTCTACTGGTCACAGTAGTATGAGCCCAATCTAAGACTCATACATAACAGGCATATATAGAGGAGCTCACTTGAACCTCTCAAGCCTTCACTAGAGTACACAAACTCTCTGGCTCTCTCTGGATCTATCTCGATGCTTCCTTTGCTCTACAGGTTAGCTCGACTTATTTTCTCTGTTCTCTGCTCTTATCTTTCTTACTCGCTTTTCTCACTACTTTCTAGTTGCTTGCATTGTTTCTGTTAGTTTGTGACTTTAAATCCAATCGGCTTTTTGACTGTTCGTTTCCGCTTCCCAACATTCTGGTTCTTCTGTCTCTGTTCATTTTGAATTCCCTTGTTCTATGTAATTGTCCCTGTGTAACACTTCACAGGGAGGTGGCCACCTGTTTCATAATGAACTGAGTGTCAGTTCTCTTGGAAATGTTTGAACGGTCGTTATTTCCGTTTAACTCCCAGATTGCCCACGAACATGATTCTTCTTCCAAATCATCATTCATGTAGAACTTCAAGCTTTATATAACTTGGCCTATTTACCCCATTGAATCTGATCATCTTTCGGATTGCGTGTTTTCCATCGATCTAGAGCCTCCAAATCCTACGGTCTCCGTCCATATCAGGCAGGTAAGTTGCATGACTTTTACCTGTCTGATGTGAGCGGTTTTCTCTCTCTTCCACCAGACGCATGGCACCCAGTGTGTAGCATCAGACAGGACTTGGTTGAAACCAGTTACTGCTCGAAGCCCTTCCAATATCCTACCGATTTTCATGTGGGACCCGCCTCTGATGGAATCAGTGAATTCCATACGGTTTTTGACTTTTTGGTTGTGGTTGCTTGGGATTTTCCTTCTCTGAGGGGTTTTCATCAAAAACCTCCCCTGTTTCTCCAAAAAACCTCCCATTTTACTGTTTCATGGCAGTGTGTGTTACCATGGGCTAATGCTCTACGCGCTTGACCTTTGTAAGTCTTTGGAACTTTGGCATGAATTTTACAGAGTTATGAAAACTTAGAGAGTGTTTTAGGATCCAATTCAGATCAGTAGATCTATAGTTAATAGAGATTTAAACTGGTGTAATTTAAATTCATGAACAAATGTCTTTTTAAAAATTAACATTATTTAAACCTTGATAGTATGAGTAACTCTTGTGTTATATTTGACTATCCTATTATGTAATTGAAATTCAAGAAAAGATGCTTTCCTCATGGTTTTCATTTTCTAAACCTTGATTGTTTGAGAGGGTGAACACAAACATGAAGGTTGTGAGCAATATAGAATGGTAAGTCCCACATCATACAACTTTCCATTAGATAGCAATCGTGATACAGTCTCTTTAACCCAAAACACTTACAATGGTTCCAATGAAAGAACAATTGTGCCTTTTGCCTTAAGATCTAGTAAGAGTTATCTTGCTTGTTAGGTTGTGATGGCAGAATATAATATGTATTCTGAGTAGGTTTTTAATCATTTTGATTGCATGGTGCCATATCTCATAGATTCTCATGATATATAATATCTATTATATATAGGTGTAAAGGTTGTATTATTTAGTTTAAATATTTGTGCATTATAATGGTATTCATTAACTTCACTAGTTTGTGATTAAGACGGTATAAGTTTGGATTAATGACAACCTCTATCAATCCTTTTTCCCACTCTTTCTATGCCTTTTACTATTAAATGCCCTAAAGGGGTTAGGATTAGGGCTACATGGCTGATACAACACAATATTTTCTCACTATTATTTGATCTAATCCATTATGAATCATACCTCCCCTATTTGGAGGTGTTTTGTGCCCAAAATTTAAAAAATTCTAGTACTTCAATGACTGCTCAATGTTTGGCTCTACTACTAGCTTTAATTGGGTCTCTTGGCTCTAAAATGTGATGGGGTCTTGTTCAACCTCCTTTCCTTGCTCTCCTTAGGGTCCTTTTTTCTCTGTTCAAGTTGCATGCTTTTGCTAAACATCTCATTAACCTTTTTCTCTAGTTCTTATTAACTTTTTTAGGTCTGCACATTTTTTCCTTCAAATTGTGTTGGTCATAGTTAAACAACTCCTTGGTGTCTATGACAACAAACTCTCACACTTCTAGATATAATGTCCAAAATCTCAAGTGTGAGATTCATTACACGTCGCAGGGGGATATTGTCAACTCACCTACCTTCTTCTCGTTTTTAGCCAGATTTCCTTTGTATCAAGGAGAATTCTCCTTGTACATCATAGAAATCTAATGTACTAGTCAAGCCAGGTCAAGAGCTCTCCAAGGCATCTACTTCACACTTCACAGATCAAATGATCTAATTAATTTTGGTTTAGGTGGTAGATAGGATTTATAGGCTTCTTTAGGATGATTAGAGTTGGGATTCAATGGAAATGTACCCAAACATTCTCAACCATAAGATTCCGTAGAGAGTGAAACCATAGAAAAACAACATCAATTACTTGCAAAAGGTATAAGGTGATAGAGAATGAACGATCAATGCCTTAGCTTATCGATGAAATTTTGGGCATATGGATTGAGTGGGAAAAGTTTCCAAGAAAGATGATTCATGAGATTAACAAAACAATGTTGCGCAATGTGGGAGGTAAATGAAGGTCTCTCACCTTATGAATCATGAATCTAGGTAAAAAATAATAGGAGAGCTAAACGAAGGTCTCCTACCCTTGTTAACCTAGGAGACTCAATTTTTGAGATTAATGAAAGGAGAAAGAGGAAGACAAAGGTCTCTTACTAATTAAACCTTTTGACCATGAAAACCAAAACACCTTTTATTTCTTTTAAATTTTGAACAAGTAACCCCCAATCTCCTCCACATGGACATGCAGGTCCGTAGTGATTATATTTCAAAATAAACCATGGGTAAATATCTCACTGTCGTTCTATATTTCCTTGGAAAATGAATAGGTTTTTCAGACATGTGGACTCACCAAGTGATCTTGTAGGTTTTCCCAAGCTTATTGTATTTAAGGCCGCTTAAAAAAATATGGAAAAGTTGGATCCAATCAGAATGTAGATCCCTATAGGTTAGTCCCACATCCATTATAGGTCATCCAATCAAGTTTTGTTCCATGTTCAAATTTGTGTGTATATTTTCTCCAAATAAAACACGTTGTAATGTTATTAAGTTATAAAATTACATATAGTAGAATCTAGATGTCATGAAAAATATTTTGTTGGTATAGCCCCCCTATGATTCTTCAGAATGCTAGAATGTTATGAAACTAGCTCATAAAAAGATGGAAAAGATATGTTAATGCCTTAGAATTCAACCTCTTCGAGGGGGCAACCTCCTTTACATTACACAAATGAAGAATTCTTGGATGATAAAAATGCCAAAACCTCCTTGCTATATATAGGAGTCTAAGTAGTCACAATATAACCAAGCCGACCTAACAATAATGATATAAAGGCACAAAAATAACAATAGTGGGATTTTATGGGGAAAAATAATAACAATAAGGGATATAATGACAATAGTAATGGGGGAATCACTAGTATTATATGGACATAACATGACCCTCTCCTTCAAAAAGGTCTTGTCCCCAACACTTGAGTAGTTCTGGATGCTTCTGTATAAAATTGTCATCCTCCCACATGGAATCTTCAATGGGTAAGTTCTTCCGCTTGATGAGATACTTTGAAATTGATCGATTTCGTAGCTATCGAGTTCTTGTTTCTTTGACTGCTTTAGGTTCCAATATGATTTTTCCTTTGTCATCAAGTTCTGGCAATATTGTTTGAACTAGAATCTTGTCATGTATAACCTTCTTTAAGCATGAAACATGGAAAACTTGGTGCACTTGGGAAGCTGCAAAAAGCTCTAATTCGTATGCCATAGTACCTAACTTTTGCAACACCTTGTACGAACCACAATACTTTGGTGATAATTTATTATCATTCTTACATTGCTTGAGGAACATTTGTTTATATGGTTGTAGCCATAGGAATACCCAATCACCTACATCAAAATTTCTTTCATTGTGATGTTGATCGGTCTGTTGTTTCATTCTATTCTATGCCAAGGTGAGGTTATCCTTTAAGAGTTGAAGAACTTGTTGTTGATGCTCGATGTGATCTTCCATTGCTTGAACCTTAGAATTTTCTCTTAAATATGATGTGATGGATGGTGGATGATATCCATAAAGTGCCATAAATGGGGTCATTTTTGTCGCAATATGGAAGGAAGTGTTATACCACCATTCAGTCAGAGGCAACCATTTGACCAATTGTGTTTGTTTATCACATACAAGGCAATGAAGATATCCTTCCACACATTTGTTTACTATCTCAGTTTTCCCATTAGATTGAGGATGATAAGATGATCTATGAGCTAACTGAGTACCAAGACAAGAAAATAACTCTTTCCAAAAATTTCCAGTGAAAATGGGATCTCTGTCACCTACAATAATCTTTGGGTTTCCATGTAGCTTTTGAATTGTTTCCATAAATGCTGTAGAAAATGTACTCGCTTTAAATGGATGAGATGATGCAAAAAATTGTGCATACTTGGTAATTCTATCAACTACCACCATGATAACACTCTTTCCTTCGGACTTGGGTAAACCTGTGATAAAACCCATTGAAACCTCCTCCCAACATTGGCTTAGAATCGATAAAGGCTGTAATAGTCATGGGGTTTTAATTGCTTCAACTTTATTTTGTTGGCAAACCCTATGGTAGATTTTTAGAAATCTTGAGTGCCCTCCTAAAGGAGAGGTGTGCAATTCCCTAAGAATCTTTTGTTTAAGTTGGGAATTCTTACATAGGTATAACCAATCCTTGTACTATAATGAATCACTTTTCCAACTAAATGTATCAAATGTATTAGGAACTTGTTGTATGTTTTGAATGAGTTCCCACACTTCCTTGTCATTATTCCATTCTTCCCTTGCTTCATTTATCCCATATGGTTGGATAATAGAAATGGCGCAAAGAAATGCTTCCACATCCTCATCCTTTCTTGAGAGTGCATCTGCCACAACGTTTTGCTTCCCTTTTTTGTAGATGATTTCAAAGTCATAGCCCAACATCTTTGTGACCAATTTTTGCTTCTCTTCTGAAGATAACCTTCGTTCTAAAATGTATTTAATACTATCATGATCTTTTTTTACCTTGAAGTGTCTTCCCATTAGGTAGGGTCGCCATTTCTTAAGTGCATGTAGTATTGGGAGCATTTCCTTCTCATAAATAGCTTTGTGTAAATACTTTCCTTTGATTTGATGACTTTCGAAAGCAATGGGTCTTTCTTCTTACATTAAAACAACACCAATTCCATTTCCTGAGGCATCACATTCCACAATAAAGGTTTTTGTGAAGTCTAATGTAGCTGAGATTGGTTCTTGGCACATTGCCTCTTTAAGATGTTCAAAGGCCTTTGTTACTTCTGGAGTCCATGATATTGCATCTTTCTTCAATAATGATGTTAGAGGTGCTACTATTCTTACATAATTCTTAACAAACTTGCAATAATACCCTGTCAACCTGACAAATCCTCGTAGATGCTTTATGGATGTGGGGATTTTCCATTCCTTAATGGTTTTAATTTTGCTAGGGTCGACCTTAACACCTTCATGAGATACAATATGACCTAGACATTCCACCTCTTATACTCCAAAGAAACATTTGGAGTATTTTGCATATAATTGTTTCTCCTCCTATAGTTTGAGCACCATGTCAACATGTGGGACATGATCCTTCCAAGACTTGCTGTAGATTAGTATATCATCAAAAAATACTAACACAAATTTTCTAAGGAAGGGTTTGAAAATGGAATTCATCAAATCTTGAAATGTAGAAGGTGCATTAGTAAGGCAAAAAGGCATGACCGAAAATTCATAATGACCCTCATGAGTTCTAAATGTTGTTCTTGGAATGTCTTCGCTCTTCATTATGATTTGATGATATCTTGAATGAAGATCTAGCTTGGTGAAGTAAATTGGTCCATGAAATTCATCCAATAATTTGATGGGAATGAGAAATTTATCTTTAATAGTGAGCTTTTTGAGCTCCCTATAATCTGGACACATGCACCATGATCCATCCTTCTTGTGAACCAATAATACTAGAGCAGAGAAAGAGCTTTGACTAGGTTGAATTATACCAACCTCTAGCATTTCTGCAACCATACGTTCAATTTCACTCTTTTGGACATAGGGATATTTGTAAGGCCTGGTGTTTGGAGGAACACTTATTGGAATCAAATTGATAGCATGATCATGATCATGAATAGGTGGGAGGCCTTTGGGAGTCTCAAATACCTTGGAATGATTTCCAAGATTTTTGGAGATCTGGAGAAATAGATGATTTCGATGTGGGAATCTCTAGTGAACATAATTGTGCAATTATGCCTCATTGTTCTTTCTTTAGAAGCTTTGTCATTCCGTTAGAGCTTATTATCTTTCCTGGTTTCCCTGTGATACCCCTTAATTCAACTTCCTTTCCTTCTGCAAAGAATTTCATGAAAAGTTCTTGAAAATTAAAGCTATTGTGCCCAAGGATTGTAGCCATGGGACTCCTAGTACAACATCAAAACCACCCATTGTAATGGAAAGCATTGGGCTATTCAATACATATTATCCCATGGATAACTTGATATTATGGCACTTTCTTGAGCAATTTATGGTTCCTCCACTTGCAACCATCACTTGACACTCTGGTGCTGGATATAGGAAGTAATTCAACTCCTTGGCTATCTTACAATGGATAAAGTTATGGGTACTTCCTGAATAAATCAACACTATTACCTTTTTCTTCTTGATATTCCCTTCTATCTTGATAGTTTGAGGAGTGGTAATTCCAGCCAATGCATTACAAGATATGGTTAGATTCATTTCTTCTTTTTATAGGGTTTATTCTTGGTGTATATCCTCTTCCTTTAACGTTTCTTTTTCCTTTTCTTCCTCCTCTTCACAATCTATGTAAAATAATTTCTTCTCTACACACTTATGAACTTTAATGTATTTTCTATCACAACTGTAACAAAGCCCTTTTGCTCTTTTTTCTTCCAATTGTTGTGGTGTCAACCTTGTAGGTTGTTGATGGCTAGGGGAAGCAACACTTCCTTCTTTATGATTTTGAGTGGTAGGATTTATTGTTTCCATAATCTTGCTTTCCATATTTCTTACCAACCTGAATTCCTTCTCCAATGAAACTGGTTCCCAAAGGTGAACGCCATGTTGGATGTTTTCTTTTAAAGTTCCTGTGAACACATCAATCTTATGCTCCTATGGAATATCTTTTACCCTTATATTCAATTTTTGGAAGTCCTCAATGTGCTCCACCATTGAACCATTTTGTTTGAGATTTATCATTTGGCTAAAAAAAGTGTTGCTTTTTGTATCCTCATAATCCGCTATCATTTCATCCATAAAAATAGCCCAAGTGACAATTTGTTTACGAGAGAAAAGCCATAAAAACCATAAAAACTGATTTGGTTCCAAATATAAAGTTGCAATGCGTACCTTTTGTGTGTTTTTCACATTATGGAGATCAAAAAATTGCTCCATCTATAATATCCATGTTCTGGGATCCTTGCCATCAAACTTCTTCATATCGATATTTGGAACATGGTTGTTCTTTAATCCAATGTTAGAGCCTATGAAATCATGATTAACATTTATTTTATTCTCATCATGAGTTTCCTTTACTACCCTTTTGCCATTAGTAAGAATTTCTTGTAGAAACTTTGTCAAATCTGTCTTCAAATCTTCCATGCTTGTCTTCAAATCTATCTTCAAATTGTCCATCTTAGCTTCCATGTCGTCCATCATAGCCTCCACGCCATTCATCTTAGCTTCTACACCTTTCTTTAAATCATCCATCTTAGCTTCCACGCCTTTATTTAAACCATCCATATTAGCTTCTACATCTTTCTTTAAACCATCCATCTGATTTCTAGTTACTTTTTGTGTGAGTGAAATTTGTTTCTCTTGGTCTCATAGTTTTAATATATCATGTTGCATTTTTTCCTCTTATTCATGAGTATTGATAAAGCTTTCAAGTTTCTTACTAAGTGTTTCCATTTTCTTTCTTTTGGGCATCAATTACCAATAATAATGCTTCACTATTCCCTTTGAATTCCTTCAAACTAATTTTTCCAACAAAAATTAAAAAAAAAACCTGCACACCCTTTTTCACTTTGTAAGAGCTTGATATTGAATCTAATTTATCTCTGTAATTTTCGATCTCCCAAGTCTGAAATTTATTCTTATGGTAACCATGTGAGTAATATTTCTCACCCCGTGAGTCTGATCAAGATTGGATACTTCAATGAAGAGTTATGCCAAATCTCCCACAATGACCTGAGTATAGAATTGTTTCATAGAGCAAAATTGTATGACATGCTGTGGGTCACTATTTCAACCTTAGCTTTTGAAAATGGTACCCAAAAGACTAAATTCTATCCTCTTTCTGCAACTTCTTATGAAAATTCAATTTGAGGCTCAGAGAGAAAGTTATGACGATTTTCCCAAGGTGAACTGTTTGGAATGTAATTCTGGGGTCTGCAAAAACCCTAACATCCTCATATTATATCTCTGAAAATATAGCGAGATAGGATCTGAAATTTGAAGCTGAGGTTCAGAACAATTTCTTCACAAATGGGTTTTTTTTTTAGCTTCTGGAACTTTGTAGAGAAAGCATTATAGTGAACATTCCATGGGACCTCTTTTAGATGAACTTCTAGATCTTGTAAAAACCCTAACTTCCTCATATCATATCTATTAGGTCCCTATACTTCTAGTGTAACCCCTTATTGTTATTAGTACAACCCCCTTGTTATGTTTATGTATGTTGGGTTGTGTTATATTTTTTCCACATAGTTAACAGGGGGTTTGAGGGGTACCCATAACCGTACTTTATGGGGTCCGGGGCAGCGCCCTGGAAAATTTTGGTTTTGGACCCTATGTTAGGTTGGGCGGACCCACCTATGGTTTTGTGCATGATTTTCGCACATGTTTTTTGGACGCAATGGTTTTCGGTCCATGGTATTGGACGTTATCATTTTCGGTCCATGGTATTGGATGCTTTGGCATGTATAAATATGTATTGTAACATTGAAAGGAATATAATGAAAAATCAAACTGGTAGTCTCAGTTTTGGGATCCAAGGGAAAATCTCTGTGCATATGTGCTTTTATGTGTTATGCTCTCGCATTGTTTATTTTTCTGTGATTTAGAATTTGTATTCAGGTAATTTCTGTACGGGGTTAAAACCTATAATTGGTATCAGAGCTATTTTGGCTTCAAGGGGATGCCCTTGTTGCTGAGGGCTTTCGCTCAGGCCTGTGGTAGACCCTGTTCAGTGGGAGATCGGCGAGATCGATTTTGCTGGTGAAAGAAGATGGCGAGCAGCGAAAAGATAAATATTGAGAAGTTCAATGGTCAGATTTTTGAGTTGTGGAAACTCAAGATGGAGGATCTGTTGGTGGATAAAGATCAGCGGATCGGGGTAGATCTGGGTATAAACCAACGGGAGTGACCGATGAAGAATGGAAGAAGTTGGATCGGAAGGCAAAGAGCATAATACGATTGTGTGTCTCATATTCAGTATTGTTGAATGTATTAGGGGAAGCTACGCGAAGGCTTTGTGGGACAAGATAGGGACTTTGTACCAATCTAAGTCTCTAGTGAATAAATTGTTCCTGCAGAAAAAGTTGTATAACCTGAGGATGAAAGATGGAGACTCGGTGACAGAGCATCTGAATGCATTTAATACTGTGGTAAGTCAGTTATCATCTGTTGATATTAAAAATTCAGATGAAGATAAGTGCATCAATTTGTTTTGTTCTCTACCAGATTCATGGGATAATCGAGTTATTGCAATAGGTAGCAATGAAACTACTTTGCAGTTTGATGAAATAGTCTCAGCCTTGCTGACGGAGGAGATGAGACGGAAAAATATGGACAGCCAAAATGGTGACGACTTATCTATACGAGGACGGTCCCAGAAGAGAAACAAAAATAAGTAATCGAGTGGGAGATCTAAATCTAGAGGGAGATCTAAATCTCCAGGAAAACCTATAAAGGTGGTGTGATGGAAATGCGGAAAGGAAGGGCACTTCAGAAGGGAGTGTAAATCTAAAGCTCCTGATAAAGGAAAGGGATCTGATGATGCTCCTTCTCCAGAGGCGAAAACCACCTCAATGAAGGTGGGATGTGTACTTGGCTTCTTCAAGTACACATGTAGATCATGAGGCATGGTTGATTGACTCAGGTGCATCCTTTCACTTCACTCCCCATAGAGAGTGGTTCTGCGAGTATGAGAAATATGATGGTGGTGATGTCTTCTTAGGAGATGATAGGAAGGCTAGAATCATTGGTCACGGAAAAGTAAAGTTAATGTTGCAAGGTGGAAGGGTTAGAACCCTTCCGGGTGTTCTGCATATTCCTGTGTTGGCCAGAAGTCTGATTTCTGTAAGCAAGTTAGATGATGCAGGTGTAAAGACAGTGTTCAAGAAGGATACCTGCAAGATGGTTTGAGGAGCACTGGTATTGATGCAGGGAGTTCGATTTGGAACTCTGTACAAGCTGCAAGGTGGCACTGTTGTTGGCGGGTGCAATAGTTCTATGGTTCCTGAAAATGGAGCAGAAAATCTAGTGGTCTCTGGAGAGAAGACCATGTTGTGGCATCAAAGGCTTGGACATATTGGAGAGAAGGGCCTTCGAATACTTCATGGTAAAGGTATGGTAGAAGGTATGAGTAATAGCTCTCTGGATTTTGATTTCTGTGAAAATTGTGTATATGGGAAGCAGAATCGGGTGAGTTTCCCCTCTGGTGGTAAGAGGACGAAACAAATATTAGAGCTTGTGCACAGTTATGTGTTTGGACCTGTGAAAGTTCCATCACTGGGTAAGTCTGTGTACTATGTATCATTTATAGATGACTTCTCAAGGAATACATGGATATTTTCCTTAAGAAGAAATCTGAAGTCTTTGACAGGTTTAAAGAATTTAAGGCTCTGTTGGAAAATCAGACAGAGAAGAATATAAAGGTGTTGAGGACAGATAATGGTGGAGAATTCTGCAGCAAGGAATTTGAAGAATTTTGTAAGAAGTGTGGTATAGCACGGCAGAAGACTACTCCATATACACCTCAGCAAAATGGAGTCACAGAAAGAATGAACAAGACGTTGATGGAAGGGCAAGAAGCATGCCCAGTGGTGCCGG
>APFE031282749.1:0-30225 GCA_000404065.3 Pinus taeda | reverse complement strand
ATTTGTATCATCCAAGAATTGTTCATTTATGTAATGTAAAGGAGGTTGCCCCCTCGAAGAGGCTAAATTCTAAGGCGTTGATCTATCTTTTCTATCTTTTTCTTGAGCTGGTTTCATAACAATATCTATGAAACTATAGTGAGACAAGATATGAAATTTGGACCCGACGTTCAACAAGATTTTGTCTCAAAGGGGTTTTCGATTTCGCTTCTGAAACATTGCAGAAAAAAAGTCATGGGGAAAATTCCACGATGACCTATTTGGAGTATCTAAACCCTAGAATCCAAACCTCTAATACCAAATGTTATGAAACCGGCTCACAAAAATATAGAAAAGTAGATCAATGCCTTAGAATTCAACCTCTTCGAGGGAGAAACCTCCCTTACATTACACAAACAAAAAATTCCTGGATGATCAAATGAAAAAACCTCCTTTCTATATAAAGGAATATAAGGGGTCACAACATAACCAAGCCAACCGAACAATAATAATATAAAGGCACAAAAATAACAATAGTGGGATTTTATGGGGCATAATAATAACAATAAGGGATATAATGACAATAGCAATGGGGAAATCACTAGTATTATAGGGACCTAACATAGAATCATTAACTTCACTAATTTGTGATTAAGACTGTATAAGTTTGGATTAATCACCACCTCTAGCACTCCTTTTTCCGTCTCTTTCTTTGCTTTTTATTATTAAAGGCCCTAAAGTGGTTAGTATTAGGGCTACATGACTAATCCAACACAACGTATTCTCACTATTATCTGATTCAATCCATTATGAATCAGACCTCCCCGGTTTGGATGTGTTTTTCCCCAAAAGTTAAATAATTTGAAGACTTCAATGCCTGCTCAATGTCTGGCTTTGGTGCTAGTTTTAATTGGGTCTCTCAACTCTAACATATGACTAGGGTCTTGCTCAACCTTCATTCCTGGCTTTTCTTAGAGTCTTTTTTTCTATGTTGAAGTTGTATGCTCTTGCTCAATATCTTATTAACCTTTTTATCTGGCTCTTATTAAATTTTCTAGGTCTCTGCAATTTTTCCTTCAAATTATGTTGGTCATAGTTAAACAGTTCCTTGATGTCCACGACAACAAAATCTCACACTTCTAGAGATAATGTCTAAAATCTCAAATGTGAGATTCACTACATATCAGAGGGGGATACCCTCACCTCACCAACCTTCTTCTCGCTTTTAGTCATCTTTCCTCTAGATCAAGGAGAATTCTCCTTGTATATCATAGAAATCTAATGTACTAGTCAAGCCAAGTCAAGAGCTCTCCAAGACATCTACTTCATACTTCATGGATCAAAGGATATGATTAATTTGGGTTTATTTGGTAGATAGGATTTCTAGGTTTATTGAGGGTGATTAGAGTTTTGATTCAATGGAAATGTCCCCTAATATTCTCAACCATAAGATTTCGTAGAGAGTGGAACCATAGAAAAACAATGTCAATGATGTGCAAAAGGTATAAGGTGATATAGAATGAATGATTAATGCCTTAGCCTATCAATGAAATTTTGGGCATATGGATTGAGTGGGAAAAGTTTCCAAGAGAGATGGTGCATTAGATTCACAAGACAATGTTTTAAACTGAGGGAGCTAAATGAATGTCTCCAACCTTGTCAATCATGAATCTAGGGAAAAAATAATAGGATAGCTAAACGGAGGTCTCCTACCCTTGTTAACCTAGGAGAACCAATTTTTGAGATAAATGAAAAGATAAATAGGCAAATAAAGGTCTCTTACTAATTAAACCTTTTGACCATTAAAACTAAGATACTATTTATTTCTTTTAAAAATTTCACAATTAACCCCTAATCTCCTCCACATAGACATGCATGTCCATTTCCAAATAAACCATATGTAAAGATCTCACGGTTTTTATGTATTTCCTTGGAAAATGAATAGGCTTTTCACCCATGTGAACTCACCAAGTGATCTTGTCGGTTGGCCCAACCTTCTTGTATTTAAGGTCACTTAAGGAAATAAGGAAAAGTTGGCTCCAATTAAATCAGAATGTAGATCCCTGTATGTCAGTCCCATGTCCATTATAGCTAATCCAATCAAGTATTGTTCCATGTTCAAATGTGTGTGTATATTTTCTCCAAAGAAAAAAAGCTGTAATGTTATTAAGATATATAATTATATATAGTAGAATCTAAATGTCATGCATACTATTTTGCTAGTATAGCCCCCCCACCCCCCTATGATTCTTCGGAATGCTAGAATCATTAACTTTGCTAATTTGAGATTAAGACTGTATAAGTTTGGATTAATAAACATCTCTATCACTCCTTGTTCCCTTTCTTTATATGATTTCTACTATTAAAAGCCCTAGAGTGGTTAGTATTAGGGCTACATAACTAATCCAACACAAAGTCTTCTCACTATTATTTGATCCAATACATTATGAATCAGACCTCCCCCATTTGGAGGTGTATGGTGCCCAAAATTTAATCAATTCTAGGACTTGAATGCTTGCTCAATTTCTGGCTCTGATGCTAGATTTAATTGGGTCTCTCGGCTCTAACATGTGACCAGGTTCTTTTTCAACCTCCTTTCGTTTCTCTGATTAATGTCTTTTTTTCTATGTTGAAGTTGTCTACTCTTACTCAACATGTCATTAACCTTTTTCTCTGGTTCTTATTAACTTTGCTATGTCTGTAGAATTTTTCCTTCAAATTGTGTTGGTCATAGTTAAGCAGTTCCTTGGTGTCTGTGACAACAAAATCTCACACTTCTAGAGATAAATTCCAAAAGCTCAAGTGTGAGATTCACTACACCTCAGAGTGTGATACTATCACCTCACCAACCTTCTTCTCGATTTTGGCTAACTTTCCTATCGATGAAGGAGAATTCTCCTTGTAAATCATAGTAATCTAATGTACGAAGCAATCCAAGTCAACATCTCTCCAAGGCATCTACTTCACAGTCAATGGATCAAGGGATCTGATCAATTTAGGTTTAGGTGGTAGATAGGATTACTAGGCTTCTTTAGGGTGATTAAAGTTTGAGTTCAATGGAAATTTCCCCAAACATTCACAACCATAAGATTCCTTAGAGAATGGAAACATAACAAAACGACATCAGTGACTTGCAAAAGGTATAAGGTGATAGAGAATGAATGATCAATGCCTTAGCTTATCAATGAAATTTTGGGTATATGTATTGAGTGGGAAACATTTCCAAGAGAGATGATGCATGAGATTCACAAGAAAATGTTGTGCACTAAGGGAGCTCAATGAAGATCTCTCACCTTGTCAATCATGAATCTAGGGAAGAAGAAATAGGAGAGCTAAACAGAGGTCTCCTGGTTAACCTAGGAGACTCAATTTTTGAGATAAATGGAAAGAGAAAGAGGCAAACAAATCTCTCTTACTAATTAAGCCTTTTGACCATGAAAACCAAGATACTATTTATCTCCTTTAAATTTTTCACACGTAACCCCCAATCTCCTCCACATGGACATGCGGGTCCATAGTGATTATATTTCCAAATAAACCATAGGTAAAGATCTCGATGTTGCTTTGTATTTAATTGGAAAAATAATAGGCTTTTCAACCATGTGGACTC
Source organism: Pinus taeda (assembly GCA_000404065.3). Taxonomy (NCBI): domain Eukaryota; kingdom Viridiplantae; phylum Streptophyta; class Pinopsida; order Pinales; family Pinaceae; genus Pinus; species Pinus taeda. Next base: position 26,636 of record APFE031282749.1, on the reverse strand, counting down.
ACCAGGTGATCTTGTAGGTTGGCCCAAAAGTCTTGTATTTAAGGCCACTTAAGAAAATATGGAAAATTTGGCACCAATTAAATTAGAATGTATATCCCTGTAGGTCAATCCCACATCCATTATGGGTCATCCAATCAAGTTTTGTTCCATTTTCAAATGTAAGTGTGTATTTTCTCCAAAGAAAACTAGTTGTAATGTTATTAAGATAGAAAATTACATATAGTAGAATCTAGATGCCATGTATAGTATTTTGATGGTATAGTCCCCCACTTATGATTCTTCGGAATGCTAGAAAAAAAGACCTATAAAATTGCTCCCTTTATATAAGAGGGATGAGAGTACATCCTCAAAATACTTGTTAAATTGTCAAAATAATAAGCCCTGAAGGTTGTTTCAGTATTAGTGAAGTGGAAAAAATAGCATAAACATTTGTCAAAATGGTATACATTATCATTTGTCATGATATCTCTATGATAACTGTCATAATAGGGATATTCCTTGAAAGAGTTCGTGTTGTTGTCTATCTTTTACTTTAGTGAGTTGCCAACATTTTGGTGCTAGGTCTTGCATTAGACAGTCTGTCAGCATCTTTGTTTTGGTTCGAGTATATGTGATCATAACTTTACGACTGATAAAAACCAATTCCTGAATCAGATGGCTTAGACAATGCATCAAAATAAAGTAATGAGTGTAAAGAAATAGATCTCAAATATATGTGCCTTGCTGCAACAAAACATGTTAGTGATGTAGAGTATTCACTGAACAAGGATGAAAGACAACCACATGATCATAATAAAAGGAAAATTTATATTCTATATATTTGTATTGCATAGGAGCACAAACAAAAATTTCAAATTCTGTTTTAAAATTTGTTGTTAATGACATGGATAGAAATCCAACCAAAAATCGATCATCCTAACCTTATTTTATCCCATTTCAATATTTTGACTCCATCCTTTAATATCTCACCTCCAATTTTACTTTTTAGCACAATTGGGTTCCCTTCAAGTTGGGCATTATATCTTAGAAGTTAGAACACACCCCCACAACCCCCCCCCCCCCCCACCTAAATGCTCATTTTATTTTCTTTCATGGAAAGGGTCATTATAATATTTTGAATGTTTTGCATGGTCAATGCCTTTGTGAAAATGTTTGCAAGCGTATTTTCAGTTTTGCAGCACATAAATTTATCTTCCTTGTGTTGCATTTTATTCCTATTGAAGTGATGTATGTGCTTAGTCCTTGCATAAAGTCTAGTGTCTTGATGAGCTTAAATGCACTCACATTATCATAGTAGAGGGTTGTGGCTTGAGTATTTTGAAGGTTTATGTCAACTTGAACCATCCTTGGCAAGTTTGTTATATTGATGGTTACATCCTCTTTTCTATTTGCATCCTCAAGAACATCCACTAATCAGGTGCTCAATAATTTGCTCAAAATTCAAAGTTGTTGGATCAATGTGGAACCTGAACAATCGTGTAGTGCTCGTAATATTAAATCTGATACAACTCATTTCGTCTGAAATAGATTCTGTGTGCTCCTAGAAACATGTTATGTTCATTCTCCTAGATAGGCAAATTAAAAAAAATATATATGCAGGCAGTCGAGTGAGAAGTCTGTACTACTGACGTGGCATTGACTAGACATGCCTATGTTGTAGGGTGACTATGCATATGACTGTTTACTTTCAATGAATTAGATGGTGCCAAGTGGCATGATTTCAGTGGTACATATTTGGATGAATTTCATTGGTTGGTTGGTGGTGAACCACAAGTTACCAAGTGGCCCAGCCAGGGGCCTCCACGTGGCAACCTGAGGACCACCAAAAATTGGGTAATGTCTAAGCAGCAGTGAATGGGGATTAAACCCATGACCTCCAAGTGCCAAGTCCAAGCCATTACCAACACACCACACAATAGTTCTTATTAACTATTGTTGTCGGAACATATCTAAAGTTAATGTCTGGATCCATCCAGAAAAGGGGCCAACCATAGGGGATAACACCTAGGTCTGTGCACCCAGTGGAACCAAGGACGGAGGGGAGTGGCAGCCCAGCCGGCGGGGACAGTCCATTCGCCATAGCCCTGCACACGTAGCTCCCCATGTGGCCCAATTTTTGTGATTAAGGCCTCATTGGGCACTTAATCCATCCGACAAATTTGTTTCAAATAAGGCAAAATCGGCACTCAGTTAGCACAGTTGGAGGCAAAATTGTAGGATGGTGATTGATTTTGGGAAACTGAGGTGCGATTAGTAGAAAGACTTGGGGAAGCCATAACTTCTTCAGTTTTTTCACAAATCAGGAGCAGAAAGAAGCTAAACAAGCATTTTTGGGCATTCTCGAGCCATTGGAGCAAGTTTTAGAGCTATTTGAGCATTGTAAACTGATGTATTCAAACCTTTTATCACAATAGAGAGGGCCAAGCCATTGGAAGCTAGACCAAGGAGACGTAGCCTAGGCAGGATGAATTCCTTCATCATGTGTTGTTGTGATATTGTTTTGGTGTTGTTCATGTATGTTGTCTGTTGTTGGTTAGTCATTTCTTTATGTTAATTTGTTCATGAAATTTATATAAAAACATTCAAAAACTCATGTTAAAACTTGCAATTATCCTCATGAATCCTTAAGCACTTTTACATATTATGAAGTGGAATTTAGCACAGCAAAACCAATTTTTTGATTCAGATCAAGTTTGGTATCAAAGACCTTTGCTTTCTTTATGGAAGGAGAATTTAACTGTTTGCAATTGAATGTGATTCTTACAAGGTGTTGTGGCCACCAACAACCCCCCTCCTTATTTAGTACTAGCAATAATACTAAAAAAGGGGGGACCCTTAGTTATTAAATCCAAAGAATTTAAAGTAGCATTTAAATTTCTTTTTCGCAAATAAAGTTACCATCATAAGCTTAGGAAGCCACCTTAGAAACTCTTAGAATCTAAGTTTATTATAAGGAAAAAACTATCTTATCAAAGGAAATCGCATCGCAAGAAAATAGCGGGAGGCCACCTCACAAATGCAATCCCAATATTCACGAGATAAAGATAACAACCAAATATCGCATCGCATGCAGCATAACTTACTTAAAACACTTCAAGGAATCTGCCAATATGCGATGCCGCTGATCGCAAGATCACATCTCGCAAGGAACAGATTAACAAAAAATTTGTCATACACAATATTCCTGTGATCTGCGATATTACGATATTGTGGTTCTGCGATATTGTGGTTCTGCGATATTGCGATCTGCGACATTGTGATTTTGCGATTTTGCAATTTAGCGATCTGCGATATTATGGTTCTGCGATATTACGATCTACGATATTGCGACATTATGACTCTACAATTTTGCAATTTGTGATTTTGCGATCTGCGATGTTGCGATAGCAAATCGCAAAATCGTTCCATCGCAAATTTTTCGGGCTCATTATTCAAGAAAAGTAGTTTCCCTAAGCTGATACATGGTTATGCGCTTTAAATGCTACTAAAAGAGTTAGCTGTCAGTGATTAATAGAATATGGGTGCGTGCTCTTCAAAGAACATTTCACGTAAGGTGGTATATTTGGTATGTATGCGTCATTTAAAACTTTCCCATCACCCTTCCTTGTCATTCAATTTCACCTCACTTGTGAATTGCAGGCACGGAGAGCAGAGGACTATACAAAACAATACGCAGGATAAAATGGGAAAGAAAAGCAAAGCCCCGAGCTCCAAATAAGATAAAATGGCACCTTTGTATACAGACACGGCTTGCAATAGAGACGCGAGAATAGCTATGTGGGAAGGAATGTATAACATGCTCGAAGAGGAGAATCCCAGAGTAATGGAGGTTACAGCTGTCGCAGGCTCACAAAGCTCTTCTGAAGCATCCCTCGCAGAGCTAGCTTGTTCATTCCTACATCAGATAGCAGCAAGGCCAAGAATCCTCCCATACACAGACATGGTCAAATGGATATTGGATAACGCAGAAATAAAAAATAGACTGTTCAAGGTTCATGGTCAAGGACTCATTGGTTCATTCACCGCACAGGATTTAAAGCTTATGTATCATCTACCAGAGCCACAGTTAATCTACAACAAACAGTTTACAGAGAATTTTGTAAAAGAAAATCCGGACCTAGCAGAAACTACCAAAGATTGGTCTAGGAGAGATGAGCCGCTCAAGAAAGACAAACACGGTATGTACAATACTGGTGCCCTTACCTCTCCATACTACTTTGCTGCTGCCATGCTCTATAGAATATTTGGAATGCCAGATATTAACAAATCCTCATGGGAGTGGCTTCCATTATTAGATGCTGCCACAAATGCCACCATTGTAGATTGGGCCAGAATTTTTTCTGATAACCTGGCCACAGCCATTGGCAATTACCGGTCCAAAAGAGTTACGGCTCAAAGGATTTATCCTCCTTTTTGCCTTTCTGCGTATATAATGGACGCAATATGTTATATTTCTAAGTTTCATGTTATGGGTTGGAAGTGGACGACACAAGACCACCTACCCATTCATGTATATCACAAAGAGTTATGGGACTCTCAGTTCATCCCATATTTTTACCAAATTTGTCATCAAGTTATGTTTCCCTTGTATAGAATTTTGTATGATAAAGACCCTCCGAGACGCTCACCTAAAGCACAAGTAGACATCCTCACTGTTGCAAGATGGTTCGGGGAAGAAATTTTTACTTATGTCAAGGTTTTTGGAAGTTCTGTACCCCCGCACGTCCTACCTGTATATATTCCTGATAAACTCTTAGCCCAAGAGATCGCCTACCAAACCTGTGGAGAAGGAGGCCTAACGAAAGAATTAAAAGACAAAAAGAAGGCTATCTGGCCACAGTTTCCTATAGCCTGTGAGGCCTTCTCGCTATTCGATGTAGTTCACACCTTTGCAGAAGTAAAAAATATCACGTGCTTACAGCTCTTCAAATTCACTGCAAGGCCATTTGACCCTTATGAGGTCGCCCACAATTTTACAACAACAGTCAAGATAAAGGTGTTCTTCAGAGAAAAATATTTATTTGATGATTTATTTCAGCAGAAAAACACATTGGAAGAAATTCTGCACACAGCTCAACTGCAGCTACCCCCAGAATAATTTCAAAGGTTCAAAACATACAGGGAAAGAAGGCTGGCCAGTATTCCTTTGGAGAAGCTATGCCTAAAACCCCCAAGAGAGCCAACTCCAAGTGTCAGCCTCAGTGGAAGTTCAAGTACCAACGGATCTAAGTCTAAATTTGAAAAAGAAGTGTTTGAACAGTCTAAAAGATTCAGAAATGAACTAGATAAGAACGAAGGGTCGATGAATGACACTGCCTAGTCAAAAGAACTTCTACATCAGCAGGTTATTGCCTCCCCGCAAAGAGATCCTCCCCCTCTAGTCATCCAAGCACCACCAGTCACAACTGAATTAGATAAAGAATGAGAAACCTTCAATGACTTGATCAATCTTGAAGGATAGACCATGAAGACAAATGTCGGCAATGTACAGATAATAAAATAAGTAGTCACAGGAATAGTTAGCGAAGCCTCGGATGTACAGCATATTCCTATTTCTCCATCCTTTGAGCTTGTACTAAAAGTAGAAGGAATTCCTCCCCTAGATGTATTTTATATCCCACAGCATAAAGTAGTAGTAAGAAAGCAGAGAAAGAAAAGGAAACTGGAAAGCAATCTCTCTCAAAACACAAAACAATTGGACGTCTTGTGGAAAGATCCTACAAGCAATCCCACGGAAAATCTCACCAAACTATGTCAGATCGTAGGAGCATACGCCTCCGCTACTATCAACAAAGCATATGAGGTACAAAAACTACTAAAAGAAAGGGAAGAGCAGATACAAGTACTGCAACAACAATTGCAACAAGCCCATGCCAATAACGAAGCATAGAAACAACTTGAAAAGTTGCAGCAAGACTTCCAACAGATGCAGTTAAGCTATCAGAAAGGTTTGGATGAGAAAGGAAAACAATTACAAGATTTCAGAGAGATGCACAAGGACGACCCGGAGCTCAAAGAGTTCATCACAGATTCCATTTCCCTGAATAAGAAATTACTACAGCAGCAAGAAGCATTGGGCCAAAAGATATCACAGTGGAGTCATTATTGCGAGATTAGTGATAAAACCACTAATCAAGTAGTAGACTTGCAGAGTGACTACGATCTGATTGATAAATGAGTGACTGAATATTTTGCATGGAAAGAGACAGACGAGGAAAAAAGAGTAGGTGCACCAAGAATTAATGAAAATCACAAGGAAATGCTCTTTAAAAAATGGGGTGAGCAAATTAGAGGAGCCGAGCAAGCAGTAGAAGGAGCAGCCACGACGGCAAGCAGACTTATTGATTGTGTAAATGAAAATTTACACAGGGAAAATTTGATCGCAGAGACCACCCCGGGGTACTTACCAAATGCTCAACATCTAGAAGCAGATTGGAAACAGAGAGCTCAAGAAATGGCTAAAGTAATCCAAAGGCTAAGTAAGTTAAACTGGGATTGTTACTGGACATACTTGGTAAAGCCACATAGCCAATGGATGACTGTTAAGTGCATTATAAATGCAACCGAAAATATGGCGCCATCTCTCATAGATTCTGTTTCTCAGCCCAGTTGAAAGCGAAAGTCAGCCACCCAAATCTCCTTAAACAGATGCTGCGTACATGTGATTTCAGAGATCAAGCACAGAAATAGTTTAATTTTAGTTTTAATTTCGTTTTATTTTCCTGAAAAAAGGATGGTCATTTAAACCGCATCCTTTATTTTTGTAATAATTTATTTTTAGAATTAGTCAGTAGTATTTAAACCCTTCTCATGCATTTAGAGAAGGGTCCAGAAATTTATCAAAAACATGTCCTCAGAACATGCACTTTTGCACCCTCAGAGGAGGTTTTGGCGAATGAATGGAACAGGGTTTATTTGATATTTGCATTTGATATCTGCAACTGATGTTGCACTTCTGTACTCTTAGTAGATGTTAAATCAAGGAGAGATAAATCAATCATTGCTTGAAGCTCATGAGTAGGACTAGTTATAAATGGTACTTTTATCTCTTAACCATTTCTTCTTATGAGTTAAAGTGATATTCAGTTTTCAGTTATTTATATATTACAACATGGATGTCTGAGTTATCATTTAGCACTTTTGTACGGTGATAACTATTTTTTTATGTTTAGTGTATGAATAGCTCATTTATGCGATAAGTTTTAACAGTTATTTCATCTAACTTCTTATACGAAGTAGCTCATCTTTATCGAATTCTTTTCTTATGATAACTGGATGATCTTTATTACCAGTTATTGTATGAAATATTTTTAGATCGCATAGAAGAAAGATCACACCCCGGGTTAGCATAAATTTCGATGTTTTTCTGTTTATTAGAATACATAGAATAGTATTAGATTGGATAGAAGTATTCCATTTAGAACAGAAACACCCATCTTTCTCACACACACACACTGAATTGGGAAACTGGTCCCATATCCCCAGTCGGACCGGCTATACCAAACAGATAAGGAGTTGCCAACCAAGGTTCGGACCAGGCGGGTATCTCCCTTGTTGTCGACCCGATTTTCGTGGGCCTTCAACACAAGGTTGAAACTCAAGAGAGGAGAAGGAAAGCTTGTTGAAGGTCCTGAAGTTGGGTTAAGGAGAAGGAGTGAAAGATTGCCTCAATCTCCACCACCAGTTCTACCTAAAATTGCAGTTGAAGCTTCAGTAAGGATGTCACATGAAGTAGAGCCTACATACATGTTGAAGGATGAGAAGGTTTTTAGGAAGGCTTTCTTTGACATGATCAAGATGGTGAAAGTCCTCTATGAAGAGAGGAATACAAGAATGCAGGGTGAAAGCTCGAAGCCTCCAAAAGGAGAAGGTTCTTCAGGGGGAGGAGGTAATGGAAATGAAGGTAAACCTCCAACATCTCCACTGTGATCTTCATATTCAACTTCATAGGCATATTCATCCTCTTCCACTAAGACAACCCTTACTCATACTCATCAACATACCTCAAAATGAATTGGTAAAACACCCCTGTTAAAACTTGATGTTAAATTTGAACTACCCATGTATAATGGAGAAGTGAATGCAGAGAAGCTTTCAAATTGGGTTCATGAGTTGGAGGTCTATTTCATAATTCAAAACCTTTAAGATGATGATACAAAGATTCAACCAGCTTCCTTGAGATTGGAGGGTTCATTACTAATATGGTGGGAATCCAAGACATAATAAGAGATGAAATAACATGGTAAGATCTCAATTTCTTGGTCTAATTTGATTACTTCAATTAAAAGACAATTTTACCCTCTAGCATATATGCAGAAAGCCATCATGAATTGGAAGAACCTTAGACAACTTAAAGGTAAAAATGTGCAAGATTACATCGAAGAATTTAGAAGAAGGTCTCTAATGTTAAGTGTAGAATTGCAATCACAAGATACATTGTTGAATTATTCTTTTGCTCGAGGGTGGCTGCTACTTGTGGGATACATCCACATTGATGGTCAAGTTGAAGTGCACGATGGGCATGAGCTCCAAAATGAGTCTGCAGAGCAACTCCAAGATGAGTTTACAGAGGAGCCCCAAGATGAATCTACAGAGGACATTCAAGATGAGTTTGAAGATGACCTTCAGGATAAGTCTGAGTTTGAAGATGAAGTTGAATATGAGTTCGAGGATGAAGATAAATTTGACAATGAGTTCACGGATGAGCTCCGGGGGCAGTTTCTTATTTGGTAATTACAGGAGAATATGGCTCCTTCCTCCAATTCCTCTCTCTCTTCATGTTGGAAGGAGATTGCAAAGATGCCTTCATCAGTTTGCAAGAAGCTGAGTAGTAATATGATCACAAATTGGCTATGCTATCTTGACTATGTAGGAGCAGGGGATTACGTGGTTTTCTCCATGGTTTCAAGAAATGAAATTTTCTATTATGATTTGACCCAACAGTTATGGGGATATTTTCATTTCCAATCAGAGAGTGATCGTGCGAGTCTCTTTGCATTTGAACCAAGGCCCGATGTGAAGGTAAAGTAATCCTAACCCTAAAAGGATATACTAGAATTAATAGTCTGTCTAATATGGCTTCATTGAGACTCAAGAGTTTTCCTAATTTTATTATACATTGGATCGCTAGTTTGTGAATGTAGTGGTGCCAATTAACTTGTAAATTTAGAAATATGGTTGTAAGGATTAGGGTTGTAGTTTTAAATTGCCTCTATGGTGATAACATTGAATTTGTTTGGTTGTCCTGAAAGTTTATAACCCTTATGTTGTTTGGAGTTAGTTAGTTTGTTTTGTGGTGTCTTTGAGGTGCATGTTGAAGACAAGTTATTGTGTACTGTAATGGTTTTTCTTGCTGCTAGAATAGTTTTGATATTTATTATTATGATGTTCAGTATTTATAAAATACTATTTTTCAGTGCGATTTCAACCTATATTGGAAGAATAAATGTTGGTTTACTTGTTTGGCATTCTTTATCATTATAATTTCTTATTGATAAGTGTTAAAAGTGGTTTATGTTGACACAGTTGTTATTTACGTTATATGTTAATTATTGTTCTAAGTTGTATTTAGAATTGTTTTAAGATATGGCTGGCTCAGAACTGACTTGGCCGAGTTGGTCTGAGCCAAAAAAAAAATATTATATATATATATATATATATATATATATATAATATATATAATTATATAATATATATTATTATATAATATATATTATATATATATATATAATATATATATATATTATTTCAACCCGACAGAAAATTTGGTTCGGTCGGCTAAGTCAGTCGTAACTCGGCCCACTCGGCCGGATCCGTAACTACTAGGCCGGGTAGCTGGCAGTGGTCAGTGAACCATAAAAAACACGCCTTTTTTAAAAATTTTTAAATTTTTCTAAGTGTGGGGGACTCCAAAGGAGTTTATGAATTAGTTTGTTGGTCTTTGGGGTCCATTCCCCTCTCCCAAACCCTAGTATTTGATCATATTTCCCTACTAAGGCTATGCTATTCATGGTAATGTTAAATTCTTAAAGTAAAAGTGGAATTCTCCTTAATCTTCATTTTCATCCTTTTACTTAAAATTTTAACATTATCATGAAATGGCTCAGGATGTTTGAGAGTGGTTCCAGCCTCATTGGATTTCATACGGAGAAAGTAGAATTTAGATTTCATTCAAAATCCAGCAGACTTATCAGATTTTCAAGATTTTAGGAATAGGGGATTGCAATGTTTCCATTGAATTTTGTCATGTATTAGGTTATGGAACTCGTATTTAATCAAGACCACCAATCCTTTTATGTACCTTGATGTTAGTGACATTGGTTATCGAACTCCTCCGGGATTCGCTCCCGAATTGGGAGCTTTCGAAAATGTCGCTCCCGCTCCTGTTTTTTCTCCTGCTCCCTGCTTTCACTCCCGCTCCCAAGTAACACTGAGCCAGACGATGTTGGCAACTCTAGCAGTAGCGAGTAGTACTGGTCACAAACTTTTATTGTAGAGGCCATTTCCAGCCTCCTTGGTTATGTGTTTTTGTTTCAATCTCTATATCATCATCATGTATGTATTGGACAGTGCACTAGGTGCCATTTTAATATAATGGATATATTCATGAGTCTACTTTGATCATATGTTGTCTTCTATCTATATTCTAATGTTGTGTGTTTGGAAACATGAATGAAAATATTAAAAATTATGTGTTTTTATAAAAAATAATTATTTAATGTATTTTTTACAATGACCGAGTCATTGAAATCAAGCCGACCGAGTCAATACCGAGTCGGAGTTGGAGTCAGAGTCGATGCTCAGCTGAGTCAGAATCCAAGTTGAAGTTTTAAAACATTGGTATTTAGAGCTTTTTGTGGTGCATTTTCAAGATTGCACATAATGTGGTTTTCGTTAATATTTAGAGCTTCTTGTGGTGCATTTTCAAGATTTCACATAATGTGGTTTTTGTTAGTATGTATTAATGATTTTTTTGAAAAGATTACTCAATTTAGTTAATTTGTGAAGGGTTACGGATTTGATGGTTCCATTATCCTGTGACTTCAATACCATGTTATTATTCATTATAATTGTTTTTTATGATGATATTTATGAAAATTAAGTTTCATAGTTTGCATTTTTGAGCTTCACATTGGTTGCAGATAAGTAATAAATTTTGCACTTAGATCAATTTCAATATCAACACAAATGTTTGTAATTGTATAGTGTTACTCAACTTTTTGGGTAGGGAGAAATGGGAAGGGAGAGACAGGTCTACATTACATTAGTGTAAGAAAAATTGAAAAAAAAATCAACATTTTTTACAAGTAGGCCAGCTAATATCCTGTCCATATAAATGGATAGTTAGACAAAAAGCTTGCTCAATCATGAACAATCAATCTTTAGGAGCTTGAGTTTTTCAATCTTGCTTGCTTTGTTCGCCAGGGCTAGATGAATGTCATCCTCAAGTGTGGAGTTTTGACCATGGAGACAACATAATCGAAACTACATGATAGTATACATTTTTGTTTTAGAGAGAGACGGAAAGGGAGAGACATCTCTACATTACATTAGTGTAAGAAAAATTGAAAAAAAAATCAACATTTTTTAAAGGTAAGCTAGCTAATATTCTGTCCATATAAACGGATAGTTGGAAAAAAAGTTGGCTCAATCATGAACAACCAATCTTCAGGAGCTTGAGTTTTTCATCCTTGCTTTCATTGTTCATCAGGGCCAGATGAATGTCATCCTCAGGTGTGGATTTTGTTGCATTGACAGTGGAGACAACATAACCGAAACTATGAGATGGCATACATTTTTTTTTACGTGTAGGAAAACACCATTGTATGTAAATTTAGTATTTCAAAAAATAGTATTTTTCAGATAGGTATCTCAAAAAAATTTTGTCTATGGAAATTAATGATGTCGTTTCTTCGATTGCCTGTTCAAGCAGAATTCTTTTATGGCTTGCTTGAGGAGCACATGTAGTTACAGTGGAATATAGGTTTTGAGTGTCCACAAAAATCTAAGAGTGAGAAGGGTATGTCTTAAGTTAGATGACGCGCTTCAACAATCCAGGGCTTCCATAGGAAAATAATGAATAATATAATCTCACTGTTGAGTGTTGCTCTATTGACACCATAACCCCGGCTTCTAATAGAATTGAAACCCTAATTTCAAAGAATGCAAAAGACATCAAACAAATGATATTACCACTTTTAAGGGAAGTAACGTGATAGTGATAGTCATATATATATATATATATATATATAGAGAGAGAGAGAGAGAGAGAGATACACGATCAAACTCGCTCCTCTCCTAGCATTGTTGCACACTTCCATGATATAGGTCGCTAGTTCTCAAGGAATCTCCTAGCTCTATTACTTTTCTCTATTTAGCCAACACATTTCAGATTTTCTATTTCGATGGGGCATGAGTTGGAGGGCGTTGTGGAGTTTTTTCATATTAATCTTGCTACAATCTATAGTTTCAGATTGTTTGGAGGTATAGGGACCACGGTAGGGTTGAAATCTTGTCTTTATGTGGTGTGCTACAAGTGGTTATGTGGCTCATCATTGACAAGATTGTGGTGGTTGGGTACTCTCCACAATCAGATGGATTTAATAAAGGAATGACTTGGAGGTCCCTTCTCTTTGCAACCGGATGCAGAGGAAAATAATGAATAATATAATCTCAATGCTGAGAGTGATTGTATTCACACCATAACCTTGGCTTCTAATAGAATCCAAACCCTAATTTCAAAGAATACAAAAAACATCAAGCAAATGATATTACAGTTTTTAAGAAGAGTAACATGATGGTAATATTATATATATATATACACACACATGATCAAACTTGTTCCTCTCTTAGCATTGTTGCACACTTCCATGATATAGGTTCCCGGTTATCAAGGAATCTCTTTGCTCCATTAATTTTGTCTACTTAGCTAACACATTTTGGATGTGCTATTTCGATGGGACATGAGGGTGTGGGCCTTTGCATTGTGGGGTTTTTTTCATATTAATCGTGCTACAATCTACAGTTTTAGATCATTTGGAAGTATAGGGGACAATTGTAGAGCTGAAATGTTGGTTTTATGGGGTGCTTTACAAGTGGTTATGAGGCACAGCATTGACAAGATTTTGTTGATTGGGGACTCTAGTCACGATTAGATGGATTCAAGAAAGCAATGATTTGGAGGTCCCCCCTCTTTGCAACTGGAGGGTTCAAGTTTTAAAGCCTCTCTTCTATGAGATATCCTTCCAACATGTCTACAGAGAACAAAACTCTAAAAACCAATGCTCTCTCTAAAAGTGTTATGTCTGGCATATGCATTTTGAGTAGGCATATGCATTTTAACCTGGTTGCAGAGAGAGCCATTAGAAGTCATAGTTCTTTTGAGATCTTCTAAGTCCTTCTACTTCTCCATTGGTGCTTCTGTGGTATTTTTGGGCTCTTGCCCTGTTCTTCTATTGATTTTTGTACTTCACATATCTATGTGCTCAAAAATTTTGTTATGTGTCTAATCTACATATGATTTTTTTATAATACCCATGTTCAGCTTTACAACATTGTTTCAAATATAGCTACAATGCACTTTTTTTGGCCAGTTATAGCAGCAGTTTTCTTGTGTGGATGTTGGACAATAGTGTAATGTGTTCATAATTTATAGTCATGTACAACACCCTTTTTAATAATTGGAGAACAGTCTAATGTGTTCAGGATTTATACTCATGTACAAAATTCTTTTTAATAAAAAAAATGTACTGTTTTTTTCTTATGAACAAAAAAACACGATCAAACTCGTCATCTACCTAAAATAATTAAAAAATCATGCCTAATGACCCCACAGTTTGCATAATATATTTATTTTCGTGCTTTGTATTAAGGAAACAAATACCAGATAAAACATATATATATATCTTAAATTTTTCCCATGAAATTATGGATTTTATATTCAAACTCAATAAACATGGAAGAAATTTGCAAAATAATATCGTGTATTGAAACTTGAATATATATCTTAAAGTAGTCTGAATTATCTGTTTACATCAAATTTCATCTAAAAATTAAATGCATTACATTTCCAATATCTCACTTGAAAAAAAAACAAATGTCACTTTCTTCATAAAAATAATGCAATTCTACGCTAATGATCACAACCAAAGAGAGCATCCAAAGAGCGTAAATCTAGTGAAAATTGTGAATTTTGACAAGGTAGGTTATTGTCAAAGGTTCAAAGGTTTACCCCGATTTACTATGTTGTGTAATATGGCCATTAACGCAGAAACAAGCCATGAAGTCAAAAACGTGCACGTCTCTATAGATTTCATTATTTCCAATTGCAATAGATACAACGATATTAGGGGGCGCTTGCAATAGATACAACGATATTAGGGGGCGCTAGACATTAGGGTGCAATTATAAGAAATAAGGTAGAAAACATTGTCAATGAGTTCCAGTGAGCCTTACGGTGTAAGGTGTATATACTATATGTATATAGCTGTCATCCCTTGAATTAAATAAAAGTTGGAGCAAAGATAGTAAAATCAAACTCAAAATATGCCAGAAAATCTGGACGAAAGACAATTAGTCGGGATTACTACGCAAATTATTACTTGATTCAGGTATGTTATTTAGCTAGAAAAGATACCATTCTTAACTTATTTTACAACATTTAAAAGTTGGGAAATATTAACCTATTTTAGATCAGTAAAAAGATTTTAATTTATAGTGAATGAACGCTTTGTTAAGAGATTTATGAATGAATGAATGTATGTCTGTTTTTTTTGCAGTAGATTCTTCGTTCATTTTTTTATCAACCATTTTATTTAAATTAATCAATTTAATTTAGGGTTTAAGTTATGAGGTGTAAATTATTTAATTTAAATAAGATTGAATTAAACCAGTTTAGACTACATTAACTCTAGATTTATTTAATACTGAAAGGGATCAAATTTATTGAGATGCAAGTTTCTTTTTAGAGTGAAAAGAGATTTGATCCTTCTCTTGGCTTGGAAGATCTAGAATTAACATAGATTTAGACTCATGTAATTTAAATTCATGAATAAATGTTATTTTGAAAATTAACATTATTTAAACCTTGATAGTATGAGAAACTTTTGTCTTATATTTGACTATCCTATTATGTAATTGAAATTCAAGAAAAGATGTTTTCATGAAAGTTTTCATTATCTAAACCTTTATTGTTTGAGAGGGTGAACACAAACATGAAGGTTGTGAGACATATAGAATGGTAAGTCCCACATCATATAACTTTCCATTAGATAGAAATTGCGATACAGTTTCTTTAACCCAAAACATTGGCATTGATTTCAACCAAAGAACAATTGTGCCTTTTGCCTTAGGATCTAGTTAGAGTTGTCCTTCTTGTTAGGTTGTGATGACAGAATATCATTTGTATTTTGAGTAGGTTTTTAACAATTTTGATTGCATGGTGCCAGTGAATGAGTAGCCAACTGGGCATTCCCTCTAGGAATTGTGTAGTTCTGGCTGCCAGTGACCCCAACAACCAACTTTCAGTTCCCTGTGGGAATTGTGCAGTTCTGGCTGTTAGTGACCCTAGTAGCCAAATCGGAGTTCCCTATGGGAATTGCGTAGTTCTAGCTGCGAGTGACCCCAAAAGCAACCTGGCAGTTCCATCTTGGAATTGTGCAATTCTGGCTGCCAATATCTCGGGCATTTCCCTAGAAAAATTATGCAATCCCTACTTGCTGACCCTTCATGTAGCGTCGTCCATTCCTCTGGAAAATTGAGAAAATTTGGTTGTCCAGCCCCTGCTGACTATTCATTCCGGAAAAAGTGCAAAGCATTCCTACCTTGCCCTCTTGCAGCCCATACTGTTCTTTCCAAAATTTGCATAATTTTGCCTCCCAGTTGAGCCATACCTCGCAGACAGTCACTATCGACTCAGATTGTCTGTCTCCATCCATCAATGACTCTTGTGCAGTTGTCATCAACAGTTGCCCGGAGCCATCATCCAACATCACAACCTTGCCACCTCTCTCGGTCACTGACATCCAAATGATCATGTGTCATGGTAGACAAGGAGGTTTTTGATTTGATGTCATCTAATCATGAGTGACTACAGGTAGATGTACACCAAAAAACATATCAAGGCGACGAATGGTATGAATGAAGGGAGCACATGCAGATGGACAGGTTCCCCAATGAACGAACAAATGAAGCATGTGAAGTGGACAAACATGCACCTTCGCAAACAAGTGAGCTTGTCAAGCCTTCCAACATGAAAGAAAGGAACAACTTGCTAAATATTCATCAAGGAAACCAAGGACCATCAAAGACTTTGCACACTTTGCCATGCAGAGGTGAAGCTATGATACACCATGAGGACATTCATCACTCAGTAGCATTGCAACTCGACATTCACCCCTTCAGCAACACGAATGTACTAGCATTGTCATGTCAAGTCATCTCGAGTCAAGTCGTGAGTCACGTTGCCCACAGCTCCACTATGGGCTTGTTGTCAATCAATGTGATGTAACTTGGAAGTCCAAGAGACACAATTGTTGAACATAGAGTCATGTAAGTCAGAAAGTCATCGAAGTCGAACGATCATGAGGGTAGTCAAATAGCCACAAGGGTTAATTTCACCCTTGGCTATAAATACCCCCCTCATTTGTACATGAAAGGACTTTTCACCTCAACTCCTCCCATATAGCCAGAGAGTCTGTAGTATTTTCTTTGAGGAGTAAGTAGTGACTCCAATGCCCTGTTGACAGGGTTAGTGATGTATGGTGTAATGATGTGTCTTGGAACTTTCACTTAATTCAGAACCCTATTAATAGGCCAACACATTTTCACACATGTATTGTATTTATTGTAAAACTGATCCTTAACACTTGTAATGCATGTTTCTTTAACCGTGTGTTCTACATATGAACTAATTCATTTCTTGTAATGCATAATCTATTAATGGAAATGTGTTGTATATGTTGTATATGTTATCATGTTCGTGTTGAATGCTCTGCCAGACATTAGACAGACCTTTGACATAAACCTTGCTATAAAAATCGTCGCACTTGTCTTGAACTGATCCGTGAGTGTTGTACGCATTATCTTACCTTGTATGTTGGGACTACCACATCCGAGTGGATTGCTCCATCGGAAGTTGTGTATCTCCTTTTGTGTTGTGTGTTACTAGATGAGTTGGGACTGATCCCTTTCAACCTGAAACTCAACTTCACTCTCTTCCCTTCAAAGTGAAAGAACCATTGGCACAAGTACACTTACACACACTAAGCACGCGAACCTCATTTCCCAAAGACAAAGAAGACCACTCTCTTGTGCTGACAAGAAAGATTTGAGGAAAATCCTTCAGACAATGGCAACTGGGCCATCATACTGGATGGGACTCCCACACCAAATTGTGTGATGTTTACTTGGGACTTCATACTGGGGTGATCCCCTGAATGTTGGTAGGTCCAACACCATCAACATTTTTAGCACTAGAAGAAGGGAAACTAGTTGTACGTGGATGGAATACCCCTCTCACTCACTCATCAACCATCCGGTCAAGGAAGTAACTCGCAACCCCTCTCTCACGACTCTAAAATTGGTTACTCCTCACCTCCTAGAATTGAACATGGAATCTCATATCAACACCTTCGCTCCATCCGTCCCATCACGCGCTAGTTCGCGAAAGCAGTCGCACTAATCCCAGGCATACAGTATCTTCCACACACATGTAAGAAGCCAAAGGCCACTCCCACAGAAGTGGTTTTATCATCGGTGGAAGAAGCAGTCCTTGTTACTCTTGAAGGTTTGGAAGAAGCTATTGAAGACAGAGAGGAACCTCCAATCTTCTTTTAAGACAAACAAGGCACTCTTATGGTCTTGGGATCGAACTCTAGTGTAGTAGGTGGAGGGGAAGGTAGCAGAGGAGGTGGAGGCAGAGATGAACCAACAGACTCAAATCTAGAACCATCAGATTCAAACAGAGAGGAAGAAGATGAAGAGGACGAAGAAGATGAAGAGATACCTGACCCAAATCTTGAATGGATGACTCAGGGACCATTGGCTCTCCCAGATGTTCTGCACAAGATGCAGAAGCAAGAAGAGAGAATGAGCATCAAGTTTAACCCTGACAACATGGTGAAGGCAGAAGACCACTTAGATAAATTCTACATACAGTTGCAAACCCTTGAGGTAAATTATGATGACGTAGCATGTAGGTTGTTTCCATGTAGCTTGGACGACCAGGCTTCTACTTCGTATTACAACCTTCCACCCAACTCCATACAAAACTAAGGTTCCTTCAAACGTATGTTCCTTGAAAAGTTTGTTTATAACAAGACCACAACCATGCTACTCAAAGAATTGGTGACTCAGGGACCATTGGCTCTCCCAGATGTTCTGCACAAGATGCAGAAGCAAGAAGAGAGAATGAGCATCAAGTTTAACCCTGACAACATGGTGAAGGCAGAAGACCACTTAGATAAATTCTACATACAGTTGCAAACCCTTGAGGTAAATTATGATGACGTAGCATGTAGGTTGTTTCCATGTAGCTTGGACGACCAGGCTTCTACTTCGTATTACAACCTTCCACCCAACTCCATACAAAACTAAGGTTCCTTCAAACGTATGTTCCTTGAAAAGTTTGTTTATAACAAGACCACAACCATGCTACTCAAAGAATTGGGAAGCCTCAATATGGAGGGAAAAGAGAAACTGAAAGATTTCGATCAAAGGTTTATGCATATCTTGAACAAGTTTGCAGCAAACACCAAACCTCATGAATCCATCATTGTAAAATATTATACATCTACACTGCCAACCACCATTGCACTGTTTGTCAAGCGATCTGCGAAGCCAACACTATTACAAAGTTGCGAAGAGGCTATTGTTGTTGAGAAAGAATTTCTTGCCATTGGAGTCATCAAGGATGAAGAATCAACAAAAGACTCTAAGGATGCGAGCAGAAAGCCCCAAGCAACGACAAGCAAGGGCAAAGACAAGGAAACAACTGATATTGAGACCCTCATTTGCCTTGTCAAGAACTTGACCACCGAAATGTTCGAACTAAAGCAAAGGAAGACAAACACATTCACAAGCAGTCATCCGCCCAGACAGAGATAGGCAAGTAGTTCATCAACTGGTTCATTAAGAAAGAGTCAGTTTGGTTCTAAATTTGTGTAGAAGCCTATGTTTCAACTCAATCAATGTGTTGATCCTAAGTATTGTTCCTTCCATAAATAATTTCATCCAAGAACTCTTCTTCATATTGGAAGCAAGTTGTTACCTCTGTCTGTACTCATACACTCGATGCAGATGGAGACATACAGGAGCAACAGGAAGACACTAATGATAAAAAAGAGGTTGCACCTGATGAAGCACCAAGTTCTGGGCATGTGGTGAATGCATATTAGTTCTCTCAATTAGTCTCAAATATGAACACCAAGAAGAAGCCCCAAAAGAAAAATAATCGTTACAATCTTAGGAGTAAAGGGGCTCCCCGTACACTTGAGCATATGCAAGAGAAAGTGAGACGACTGATAAAGAAGGCCAATCCACCAGCTGCCTCAAAGCAACAAACACAAATCAAGTTCAGAAAGACAGCAGCGGATAAGAACACATCCATGAGCAGCAAGTTGCAGAACAATCTGCTAGATAGCACGAGCATCCATTCCACCCCGGACACCTCGGTGAGTCTACCACCTCTGGACAACAACATAGTCAATG
Source organism: Pinus taeda (assembly GCA_000404065.3). NCBI lineage: Eukaryota > Viridiplantae > Streptophyta > Pinopsida > Pinales > Pinaceae > Pinus > Pinus taeda. Next base: position 6,929 of record APFE031282749.1, on the reverse strand, counting down.
ACATGAAGAACACTTGAGTGAACATCAGTTCAAGTTAGCCAAAGTACAGAGTCTACGAGATATCCTGCTGCATGCATTGGGACAAACAGAAATAGACAGCGTGACCTCTACCAACAAGGGATCATGCGCACCTCCTAGATCACTATCCATTGTGCTCAATACACTCTGGATGGAAGAAGCAAACTCAGGTTGCCCCCGATTGTTGCATTCATTTGAACTTTTCAAATACAATTTCCACAACTGCTTGGTTGATTATGGCATGACAACCAATGTCATGCCACTATCCATTGCTAAGAAGATCAATGCACGATGGAGCAAAACATTCGCGAGAATCATCCAACTTGATAGAACATCAGTACCAGCCATTGGTGAACTACAAGATGTGATTAGCTGACTATCCCATGATAGTCGAGTCCACCAATGCATCAACGTAGTTGTTGTGGACATACCGGAAGCATATGGTCTGCTACTTAGCAGAGACTAGTCCAACAAGCTAGATCGATACTTTGCTATAGACTGGTCTCACATGTGGCTTTCGTAGAAGGGCATATGCAACCAAATGCGAGTGTTATCCGAGCGGCATATGAAACAAAATGTCCCATGATGGCGAGAATGAACCATGGGCCTTCAGAGAACTCATGTTTGGCAACTACCTCCTCGAAAAGACATTGGAGTGTTATCCTACATGGCCTACTTCAACATCATCAGGCAAGTAGTTGGGACTCCTTCCTTGCCCAAATCATGATAATGAAACTTGTATAGTTTGTTTTTCTGTTAGTAGTAGTAGTAGCAACAACAGTAGTAGCAGTAATACCAACACACCAAATGGTCCATGTACAGACAATTTGTGGGCCATGAGTGTGGACAAATCAGGAACACATGATGGCTCAAGAATTGAGTGTATCTCAGTCATCCAAAACAATGGGCAGTGCATGATTTCAAGTTATTTGAAGTCCGAAGTCACAAAAAATGATGCTGAAACACTCATGCTAAACACATGAAGGACCAACACTATGAGCGAACATAGCAACTTGGGAATCCCCCATAATATGAATATGGCTAATATCAGTGCAAGTTACACATTGCAGTAGCGACCAATTGTTAACCGCTTGATCGAATAGTACCAGGATGGGCCTGCACTAGTAGATGAAGACCTTAATACCCACTACATGTGAACAATCCAACATGAGATTCTAGGTAATGGAGAAGACAGACCATTACAATAAAGAACAGGTAACACATACATGTTGTTTGTGCTCCTTTCACCGAATAGATTGACTAACATTTTAAGTGTTTAGATTACAGGCAAAGTTCGTCATCATACTTGGTTTTCTGATTTAAATCTTGCACATAAGAAATCTAGGAAGATCCACTTGTGCATTGAATTAAAAAAATTGAACCCTTCCCAGAATAAAAACAATTACCCCGTGTCATCATTCGAGCCCATGTTGCACACAATACCTGAAACAATGGTGTTGTCTTCACTTGAAGGTATTTTGGAATACCACTAGGTTCCAGTAGTGGAGCCCAGTGGACTAAAACTGGTCCACAAGAAACTTGGCTCACACACATATCATGTGCAATCACTTGCCGGGAGGATCGATAATCTTCTTGTCAATGACCAAGTTCTCTAACATTAGTTTTAGTAGGTCAGGCCGTGCTCATTCCATGTACATAGTCTGCTTGTCGCTTGTTGTTTCATTTGGTTTGTTTTTCTTATTATCTTCGCTTTCATTTTTTCTTACTATTTTTTGTTCGTGTTCATTTTGTTTGTTTGATATATTACTATTTTTGTTTCTAGAAATAAGTGTTTCCAACTACTACATTCTAGCTTTTGAATAGAGTATGTGGCTGAAATTTGAAGAGACTTGTGGCACTGCAGCACTTGGCTAGTCTTGTGTCCATTTTCCCTGTGCTTGGTTACAACCTTTGGTTGATGAAGTCCTGATAGAAAATACAAATTGTTTGTAAGGGAAGCTTTGGTCCAACCATGAACAACCATGAACCTATGTCCACACTGAGAAGCCCCATGCCTATACTGAGCCTTTTTCTCCGTGTGTTGAAGCTAATCCAAATAGTAGAAATGAAGAAGGGGAAAAATCTAAATGAACAAACCTATGTCAAAGGTCTTAAATGCTTCTCTGAAGGAAGAACCTCTAGTGCTCTCAATAAGTTGGGATCCCTCTTCCACCCCAAAATAAATAAATTCCTATGCACAGTTCCCTTAAAAAATACAAAGGCAAAAGAAGAGAAAGGCTTCCTGCATAGAGAGGTGAAGCATGCAACTCCACAGGGGTACTGACCAGGCTCATTGGTAGTGGAGCATTGTGGGTGTTCCTGTGTGACTCATCTAGGGTACTGTGCATGCCTGTTGGCAGTGGAGAAACACTAGAAATGAAAACTTATACTCTAAAAATATTCAACTTGTGAGCTAAAATACCCTTCTCGGATTCGAAACACTGATATCTAAGCTAAAGTTTTTGTGTTTGGCTGAGTTGGAAAAGGGTGTTTGGCTGAGTTGGAAAAGGATGAACCGTGTATGTCCATGGGGTAAGTGGGGAAAGTAAGGTAATCTACACAATGATTCAATACTCCCTGAAGGACCAAGGCCTTGTGCTAGCAATGAAATGAAACAAAGAAGTTGGAGTTCTACTAGTGTGTCGCCAAGTGTTGTAGTGGCTACAGCCACCCTCCAAAATTTTGGCATGCACCAATTTCAGAGCATCCCTTGAAGAGTTTCACTTGATGACTGAACACACCTGAGTTCACTTCGTGAGCTCATGTGAGTCTTTACATTTTCCTTGTTTGTGTATTGAACTCAAGTCTCTGCATGTTGATGTTTAAGTCATTCTTGCGACCATGTTCTGGTTATGCTCAAAGTCTCTTCTTTGTATGTGTTTTTTTTGTTCGCCATGAAAGCATCTGTCATACTCACACACAGAGTCACATTCACTATCACGCAAGCGTCATCTCGATCATGAACGATCAATCACAAGTGTTGCGCTTATCGCTTGTACCATCAGTTAGTCATGCTGAACATGTATGTTTGGATGGTTCGGTCATTTTGTCGACAAGTCATGTGAGTGTGTGTTCGTATTATCACCTATGAATCTTTCGAATATTCATACACTTAGTCATTTTTGTTGAAGTTCTGATGACCAGACTCCTCACAGATAGCCGGACCATCACCCTTCTTTCGACTTGATCGACTATCAACCAGAACAACGCAGAAGCACCAAGCTAGTTCTTTCAAGCTGTGCTAACTACAAGAAACTCAAACAATACTCATGTTGGCCACCCAAACAGTCGACCAACTGTTCATCTTAGAAATTGTGCAGTGCTCATGAGCAGGCCTCATGCTGCCCATTAGTCATCTCAGCTCAGAAATTGTGCAGAGATGATTAACAGGTTGGCCTCCTCACCTTAATGCAGTTTTCCCAGCCAACAGATCCCAGCAGCACACTGCATGTTCCCTCCAAGAATTGCACAGTTTCTGCTCCAAGTGACTGAGCATCCAACTAGAAGTTTCCTCTGGGAATTGTGCAGTTCTGGCTGCCAGTGACCCCAGGAGCTAACTGGAATTTTCCTCTGGGAATTGTGCAGTTCTAGCTTCTAGTGACCCTAGCAACCAACTGGCAATTCCCTCTAGGAATTGCATAGTTCTAGCTGCTAGTGACCCTATCAGCCAACTGGAAGTTCCCTCTAGGAATTGCACATTTATGGTTGCTAGTGACCCCAGTAGCCAACTGGAAGTTCCCTTTGGGAATTATGTAGTTCCGGTTGCTAGTGATCCCAGCAACCAACTGGTAGTTCCATCTAGGAATTGAGCAGTTTTGGCTACCAGTGACCAGCAGCCAACTGGAAGTTACCTATAGGAATTGCATAGTTCTGGTTGCCTTTCTCCTGGGCAGTTCCCTAAAAAAATTGTGCGATCTCTACCTGCTGACCCTTCATGGAGCTTGGCTTGTTCCTTTCGAAAATTGCACAAATTTGGTTGTCCATCCCCTGCTAACTGTTCATTCCGGAAAATGCATAGAGAATTCTTACCCTTTCCTTCTGCAGCCTAGATCGTCCCTCCCAAAATTTGCACAATTTTGCCTCCTAGTCGAGCTAGACCTTGCAGACAATCACTGTCAACTCAGATTGTCTATCTCCATCCCTCAATGACTCTTGCATAGTTTTTATCAGCAGTTTCCCATAGCCATAATCCCACATCACAACCTTGTTGCCCCTCCTAGTCACCCACATTCGAATGATCATGTGTCATGGTAGACCAGGAGGTTTTTGATTTGATGTCTTCTTGTCATGAGTGACTCCAGGTACAGGTACACAACCAAACATGTCAAGATGATAAACGGGATGAATGAAGGGAGCACATGCAAATTGACAAGTTCCCAAATGAACGAACAAACAAATCATGTGAAGTGAATGAACACAACGAACATGCACCTTCGAAAACAAGTAAGCCTGTCAAGCCTTCCAACATGAAAGCATGGAACAACATGCTAAAGCTTCATCGAGTGAAACAAGGACCATCGAAGACTCCGCACACTTCGACATGTAGAGGTGAAGCTATGATACACCATGAAGACATCCATCACTCAACAACACTGCAACTTGACATGCACCCCAACAGTAGCACGAATGTACATCATTGTCATGTCAGGTCAAGTCGAGTCAAGTCATGAGTCATGTTGTCAACATCTCCAATATGGGCTTGTTTTCAATCAATGTGATGTAATGTGGAAGTCCAAGAGACCCAATTGATGAACATAGAGTCATGTAAGTCGGAGAGTCATGGAAGTCGAACAGTCATGAGGGTAGTCGAATAGCCACAAGGGTCAGTTTCACCCTTGGCTATAAATATCCCCTCATTTATACATGAAAGGAATTTTCACCTCAGATCCTCCCATATAACCAAGAGATTCTGTAATATTTTCTTTGAGGAGTAAGTAGTGGCTCCAATGCCTTGTTGACGAGGTTAGTGATGTATGGTCTAACAATGTGTCATGGAACTTTCACTTAATTCAGAAGCCTGTTAACAGGCTAACACATTTTCACACATGTATTGTATTTGTTGTAAGACCGATCATTAACACTTGCAATGCATGTTACTTTAACCATGTGTTCTACATCTAAACTGATTCATTTTCTTGTAATGCATAATCTATTAATGGAAACGTGTTGTATATGATGTTAATGTTGTCCCGACTGCGTCGATTGCTCTAGCGGACATCATACAATCCTCTCACATGAACCTTGTTGTAACAACCATCGCACTCATATCGAACTAATCTATGAGTGTTGTACGTGTTATCTTACCTTATATGTTGTGACTACTGTATTCGAGTGGATTGCTCCGCTGGAAGCTGTGTATGTGCTTTTGTGTTGTGTGTTCCTAACTGAGTTGGGATTGATCCCTTTCAACTTGGAACTCGCCTTCACTCCCTTCCCCTCATAGTGAAAGAACCATTTACACAAGTACACTTACACTTACCAGGCACATGAACCTCACTTCCCAAAGACAAAGCAGATCACTCTCTTGTGCTAACAAGCAAGAGTTGAAGCAAATCCTTAAGACAATGGCAATCGAGCCATCATATCAGATGGTACTCCCACACCAAACAGTGTGAGGTCTAGTTGGGACTTTGTATTGAGGTGATCCCTTGAATTTTGGCAGCTCCAGAATCGTCAACAGGTCTCAAAATGGCTCCAGAAGTTTAGGACTCAGAAAATTGTCAAAAATAGTAAATTGTGCTACAACTAAGGTAACTGAAAAACTAAAAGAGATAGTGGTGGGGGTCTATTGATGGTGTTGGACCCACCAACATTTAGGGGATCTCCCCAGTATGAAGTCCCAACTAGACCTCACATAATTTTGTGTAGGATTCCCATCAGGTATGATGGTCTGGTTTCCATTATGTTAAAGATATTCCTTAGCTCTTTCTTGTTAGCACCTGAGAGTGGTTTTCTTTGTCTTCAAACAACAAGGTTCGCGTGCCTAGTGAGTGCTTAGTGTCACTTGTTTCAAATTTCTTTCACTATAGAGGGAGAGGTAGGAAGTGAGTCTCAGGTTGAAAGGGAATAGTCCCAAATTTTCTAGAGACACACAACACAACATGACATGCACAACTACCGGTGGTGTAGTCCACATGGATGTCGCATTTACAAATACAAGGTGAACATATGGCATGTAAAACACCCAACGGGATAGTCCACATGAGTGCGACAAACATTATAACAAGTTTACAAGAATGAATCTGTCGAGAGTCCAGCGGGATAGCCCACACAAGTGAGACATCGTTAGCAATTGATCCGACACATTTCCAACAACATAACTATTAAAACAAATGAAATAGTTCAGTTGTTTTAATACAAGTTAAAGCAACATGCATTACAAGCATCCAAAGAATAGTCTTACAAACGAATAAACTACATGTGTGAAAACCTGCTGGCTTGTTAACAAGATTCTGAATTAAGTGAAAGTTCCAAGACGCATTTGTACACCATTACATCACTAACCTCGATATCGGGGCATTGGAGCCACTCCTCGCTCCTCAAAGAAAAGATTACATACTCTCAAGGCTTTGTGGGAGAAGCCAAGGTGAAAAGTCTTTTGCATTTACAAATGAGGGGTATATATATCCAACGGTGACACTGACCCTTGTGACTATTCAACTTCCCTCGTGATAGTTTGACTTACATGACTCTTCAACTTTACATGTCTCTTCATATTTACATGTGAGTCTCTTGGACTTCCACGTTACATTACATTGACTACAACAGTATGGCCCATAGTAGTGATGTGGTCGAGATGACTCATGACACGACTCGACACGATAATGCTGGTATGTTCATGCTAGAGGTGGTGTTCATGTCGAGTTGTAGTGCTATTGAGTGATTAATGTGCTCTTGGTGTATCATAGCTT